>APFE030266879.1:55273-104259 GCA_000404065.3 Pinus taeda | reverse complement strand
GGAGATGCTGCAACCCCAAACCTCACAGCCATATAAGATAACAGGAGTGACTAAAGTTTTAAAGAGGAACTTCTTTTTATCCCACATTACGAGGCTTTTATTCCAAAGGTTGTATCTAGGAACCATATCGAAAGCCTTTCTAAAGTCCACAAAGCAACAAAATAAATTGGATTTATCATTATGACATTCCCCTACAATGATCATACGTGTAACAAGGTGGTCTATTGTTGAGTGATCATAATTGTCCGATAATTGGCTAAGAGAGGACTGATCATAATTGTCCAATAATTAGAGGGGTTATTTGTATCCCCACTTTTAAAAATATGGATAATGAGGTTCTCAATCCAAGGTTTGTGGAACCCTTGCTTGGCTGCTTGATTGAAAAGCTTGTGGATGCGGGGGATGAGGACAGGACCTCCAATTTTAAGATTTCTACCTAGTAACCTTAAATGTCCTTAGCTTTCCCATTGGCGAGGAAATTAACCCCAAATTAATGTATTCTAAAGAGAAAACTTATTTCGTTGTGAGCAGGGTTTCCAAATTATCCATGACATTTGGAGATTCATAAAGCTTTTTAGGATAGGAATTCCAATCGTGAAGAGCAATTTTATAATTATCTTTAGTCTTCCTAGTCAGAATGTGCCTCCAAATTTCATAAGAGCTACCTTAGAGAGGTGTAAGAGATTCTCCTACCTTTGAAAAATGTGCTGCATCTTTTTCATTTTAGTTAGGGCTTTCTATATTTTTACCTTATCCATTTTAAGATATTCATCAACAACTTCCTTAATTGCCCTCCTCGTACTTTTACAATCTTTGTCATACCATGGATTTGTTTTTCTATTTCTTTTATTATTTGAAACTTCAATTGAGAACTTGTTAATAGAATATGAAAGGGTTGTAGTAAAATTATGATATAGGTCTTCTATGTTGTCTATACTAGATAAAGGAAGAAAATTAGTTTTTAATTCATTTAGAAAGAGATCATTTTTATTTCTATCAAATATTAAGTTCTTTTGGCTGTAAGTATTATTTTCTATGGGAACTCTATGCATGACAAAATTGAGAGTTATAAGTAGAGGCCTATGATCAAAGTCAGGTTCATGGTCGTTTAAGATGTCAAAATTTATTATTTCGTTGTATAATGGGAGATCGGAAATAACGTAGTCTACTACGCTACTACCAAGTCCATGGATGTAGGTCATCTTGCTGGAGTTGGGCCACTTCTTTAGACCGTTGCAAATTATTAGATCCTGAGCACTATAGAGTTTGACTAGCTCTGAACTAAACAAATTTTCCCCGAGGTCTTCAGATCTCCTTTTGTACCTACTAGCTAGAGTGGGGTCTTCGTCTAACCAAAGAAGATTAGGGTTGGAATGGTTGCTTAGAATAATAGCTTGGTTGTTTGAAGTTAGAGCATTAAAGTCACCTATTAAAAGGATATTACCATCATTCCTTAGGCTAGAAATATCATTCTCGAAACCATTGTAAGGGTTAGTTTTATCTAGATTCTTCTTCTTATAGAAGTTAGAATTGATGGGGGAAAAAACATATTGGCTATGTAGGACTTTTTATTATTAATGTCTCTGATCTCTATCCAACTATATTGGTTGTGAGGGTCGTTTTTATAAATCCTAGCATGGGGGCAGATGTTCTTCTTAATGTAACAAGCTATTCCCCAATGCCTCTACGGGAGGATCGCTTGTTCTAGGTAGACCATAGCGTAAAGCCATCTATGTTAGCGACCTTAGATTCTTCGTGCTCCCAAGTTTCAACAAGCAAAATAATATCAACATCATTTGAAATCCAACTTAGCTTAGATCCTTTGTTCCATGGGAAGCCCCGACAGTTCGAAGAAAGGATCCAGAGCATGTTTAATTGCTATTGATTACTATCTTTTTGGTTTCTATCTCGAATAAAGGCTTTTCTATTTCTGATTATTGCTCATTTTCCTTCCTTTCTAGCTTCTTTTACCTTTTGAACCTCCTTTCTTAATTCTGTTTGATCTTATGGAATGAGATCTTCATTTATGAATATTCCCGTTCCTTTTAGACTTGAGGTTTTACTAAGTTTAAAAATGCTAAAATTCAAAATATAAATATACTCATTATTTATTGTTGTAATTCATTTTCAAATATATATATATATATATATATATATATATATATATATTATTTGAAATTATTGATTATAGGTTATTTATAAAATTTAAATATTTAAATCATAAATAAAAATTAATATTAATATTTTCAATTTCTAAAAATTATTTATAATCTTTTATTTTTAAACAAATTGGCAAATTTTATAATTCCAAATGATGAATAATATATAAAGTTAGCATGAGGAGCAATTTTTTGTTAGATGAAAAAATACAATTCAAATACAATATGCATGAGGATTGGGAAAAGCTTCCAACAATCAAGTTGAATTATTAGCCTTGTGGCAAGGACTACATCTGGCTATTTCAAAGAGAATTCGACAAATGGTGGTATATGGAGACTTATCATTCACACCTGAGAAAACTTAGAGAATAAGAAGCATGCCCATTCCTCCATCTTCTAGAGAATAAGTCTACAATTGTCAAAATTCCAGAAGTTTTGTTTTTCCATGTCAAACGTCATCTTATCTCTAATGAGGATGAGCTGGAAAACAAGAGAATCTCTCTCGATCAAGAGATATTTGTCCTAGAAGAAAGAATAAACAAAATAAATTATGCTTAGAGTAGCTCTTAAGTATAAATAGCTTTATCGTTGAACCACATAGCCTCAAGCATCAAACCTCCTCACCTAACTATTGGACGACATCATTTTTGGCTAAAAATTACAACCAATGTACCACCGGTCATTTCAAAAAAAATCTGCCTTACCTGTCATTTCAAAAAAAAATCTGCCTTACACGTATTTTTACATGTAGCATTGGTCCTTTCAAAATCCAGTCAGTGTTGTACGCCGTCTGGTCCAGTGTTTCCACGTTTGCATTATTCCTTACCAAGACCATCCTATCATCTCTCTCATAAAGATACATGAAAATGTGCTCCAGCGTTTCGTTGATATTTCATTCTCCCAATTCCAAAATCTCGAGCTCTTGGTAGAATTCTGTGCTCTTTATCCATTCTCAGAATCCACTTGGCAACTGCTTTCTTTCCCGCAGGAGGAGAAAAATTATGGGATCGATGGCCTCGTGCGCCCGGGAAAAGGCAGCGAGTACCCATGCCGCCAGGGTCGTCCACCTAAACAACCAGGTGGACAAGTTTCCGGCGCCCGTTACCGTTGAGCGACTGCTGCAGGACCATCCCCTCCATTTCATCTGTAACTCACGTGATCTGTTGCCCCTCAGCCGGCCACTGCAGCCCAAGGAGGAGCTCTGCCTGGGCGAGCTCTACTTTCTACTGCCGCTCTCGGCCATCGAGTCGGCCGATAATTTGGAAGCCTTGGGGACGACGCTCTACGCCGCCGCCAGAAAAGACGCATCCAAGGCGGCGCAGCGGCAGAGGAGCGCGCGTTCGACTTGCGATCTGCCAGGCCAAGGCCGCAGTGCGATGTATGAGAGGTTGGTGCGGAGGAGCGATGCTCCGGAGGTGAAGATGGCGTTCGAGGAGTACATGATCTTCAAACGCAAGGGGTGGAGTCCATGTCTGCCGACCATACATGAGACCTCTTGCTTTGCCGGTTAAGCACAATTTTCAGCCCTTCTGTCCGTGTTCAAATCTCTGGACGTTTCACTCGCTCATACGCTTTCTTAGTCTCTGTAGGTTTCACTCGCTCATACTCGCTCATACGCTTTCTTAGTCTCTGGAGGTTTCACTCGCTTATATTCGCTCATACGCTTTCTTAGTGTAAGAAGCGCTTTCTTAGTGTAAGAAAATATAAGCAATATGAAAGCAATTTTCATTATCAATTTCGGCCTCTTAAGCTTTCACTTTCTTATACATCTTTTAGTATAAAAAAATATAAACAATATGAAAGCAATTTTCATTATCAATTTCGTTTTCTGAATTTTAATGTTTGAAATCGATTTGCATAATACCACTCCTGTCACTATTTCAGCTCAAAATTTAATGAGCTTAATCAATTAATGTACATTCAAACAGTTAATGAGTGAATTCTCCAAATTCCAATTAACGACATCTACTACTTAATTCAAACAAAAACGAGTAGATTTTTCTTTTCTGAAAAAATAAAAAGTAAAAAAATAAAGCTGCGCCCGTTGGCAATTGCGTTCATTCTCGAAGCGCTTTGTATTTTAAGCAGCGCCCGTTTGCAATTGCGTTCATTCTCGAAGCACTCTGTATTTTATGGATTTATTTAATTTTAATTATTAATGAGCACAGTATATAATTATTAAAAAATGATAATGACTAAATGATTTTGAACTTATAGATTTTCATTTTTATAACAGGTGTTTAAGTTTTTGAGTTATTAACTATCTAAAAAATTTTATAAAAAAAATAGATTTTGTTAGATAAGAGGGAATTCTTTCAATGTGATTATTTCATTCATTTAGGCTGTTCATTATTATATACGAAGAGGGAGTGAGTGTTCAGTGCATCTTTATCTCTTGGTGACTCTCCATTTCCTCAAATATTTATTTACATTAATTACACCTGTTTACCCAATCCCTATGATTAGGTGTCAACATTCCCCCACTTAATCTGAAGGGATGTTGGTGACTCCAACCATCATTTTGAATCTTTCAAGCTTTTCTCTTCCAATCACTTTGGTGAAGATGTTTGCAATCTGTTCATTAGTGGAACAATAGCGAAGATGGATTGTTTTGGCCTCAACATGATGTTGAATCAAATGATATTTTGTATTGATGTGCTTTGTTCGATCATGGAACTTTGGGTTCTTTGCTAACTTTATTGCCGAGGTATTGTCAATCATGAGTGGAGTCGATTGTACTTGTTTTACCTGCAAATCTTCAAGAATTTTCCTGAGCCACACAATTTCTTTTGTTGCCTCAGTTGCTGCCACATATTTTGCCTCTATCTGAACATGCTGGAACTGATTGTTTGCATGATCTCCTGGAGACAACTCCCAGCCCAAGACTCATAGCATAACCTGAAGTAGATATCACAGTAATATATACACTGTAGTAAAAAACAAATCATTTGAATATAGCCATCACAAGGAATTTTCTTTACGAGCCTTGAATGAATTGTTACGCTGCACCATACCTCAGTTACCCTATGTAAGATTGAGTACAGCCATCCACTGCTCTTGGGCTCAAACACAGTCAACCACTACACCATGACTCCTCTGCCTCCTCCAACAATGAAATCACTTGAACCGTAGATATGAAACAACTCGGTAGATCTCAGCTTGCCTTGAATTCCAACTCCTCTTGGGCTTGTGCAACAACTCGACTTCATCTTTGGATTAAGATCTAGAATGCCTTGTACATTCCAACTTCAACGCAGAGAGAACCCAAGCTAGTGTCGATTTCTAAGGAATCAGTGGGTGAACAAGGTAAATTGCAGAATGCACTGTCCAATTACACAGAAAATTGGGAGAGAGGGAATGTTCAACGTTTCAAACCCAACTGGGAGAGTGCACTAACCATAAAAAATACAAAGCATCTAATTAATTCAGCACAGAGAAGTATCTGGCAAGAGGACAGATGATAGATAATGGCAGATATGACAGGCTGGGAGTTACAAGGCAGAATGGGCAGAATAGGTAGAATGCCATGGGAGTTACAAAGTAGAGAAGCCAAAAATGGTGTTGGCTCTGATACCATGTCAGACCAGGAAGTAACTCCTCTAATGTGATTATCTCATTGTTCATTATTATATACAAGAGGGAGGTGACTCTCCATTTTCTCTATTATTTATTTACATTAATTACAACTGTTCACCCAATCCCTATGATTACGTGTCAACATATTTTCACTTTCATGGATATTTTTAGGTGTTTAACTATATATTATTTTTCTTAAATATAAAGATAAACCACTCATAGCCAAACAAAAAAGCAATTTTAAAACCTATATTCTTTAAAATTTGATATATAATTTAATCTTTTTTAATGATTTAAACAATAAAAAATTATTATATAATAATATTTAGATATGTTTGATTTTTTATTATATTATTATATTTTATTAAATATTTTTAGATATTTAATAATATCATATTAAATGAATTTATTAATTTTTAAAATAATAATTAAAAAAATAAAGTCAAAATTATGACGTTTAAAATGTTTTTATATATTAGTATTAATTAATTTTATATAGATTTTCAATAGATCATTTTTCTTGGTATTGAAATATTTTACTATTAAAATGGATGTATAAATAGTTTGTTTCAGTCATATATTAAAATGTATATTTTTTCAAATTATGTTACTTGACATAGATATTTAAATATTTTATTGATGGTTGTGAAAGAATCATTTTTCTACCACATCTCTTTCATATTAGGTTGTAATATTAACAAACCACCAAACTACAACAAGCTCGCTCAATGAGATTCACATTATTGATGTTTTATAATTATTTGAATGAAAACTAACAAAAATAAGTGTATTCATATTTGCTTTTATTATAGCTGAAATTATTTTTTGATTTAGAATATTTTTTTTTTTTTTTTTTTAAAGTAGACACATGTCAGTAGGCATAAACCCAATCACAGATCTTGGTCATATTAGATTGTAGAATATTGCCTCATAATGATAAAATGAGCATGTTAGGGATTAATTTCTTTTAATATAATAAATTAAAATTAATTTTAAAAAATATTATTAACTATGAAAATAATAATTTTCAAAACATTAAATTACTATTTAAAATATAAAAATTAATTATAAGTAATTTATAAAGTATCATTATTAAAACCTTGTAAAACAACCAATATAGATCCATCTTAATCAATTCACAGAAGGATCAAATATCTCGATATGCAAATCTCTTTTAGATTGGAAAACATAAAAAAAAAAATATTTGCACGTCAATAGATTTAATGTCTCTCTAAGCATGATAAATCCGTCAAACACACAAACAATGTGTAATTTTTCATTATTGAAATTGTATTTTTGAATGCATAAATGGACACAATTCCTTGAAAGTCCTCTTGGCACTTGCCTAGACTACACTGCTTAAACTTGCAATTCCAACAAACCCTTACTAGATTTCAGTCAAACTTGACCAAAAAAAAAGTATGAGAAAATAGCCAAAATGTAAATTATTGAAATATTTTACTATTAATATATAGAGAGATGGTTCATTAAAATGGATATCTAAATAGTTTGTTTCAGTCATATATTAAAATGTATATCTTTTCAAAATATGTTACTTCACATAGATATCTAAATATTTTATTGATGGTTGTGAAAGCAACAATTTTTCTACCACATCCCTTTCATATTAGGTTGTAATATTAACAACCCACCAAGCTACAACATGCCCACCCAATGAGATTCACATTATTAATGTTTTACAATTATTTTAATAAAAACTAACAAAATAGGTGTATTCATATTTTCTTTTATTGTAGACAAAATTATTTTTTGATTTAGAATACATTTTATCTTTATTTTAAAGTGGACACATCTCAATTCCACATTGAGCACAAATTGAATCACACATAGTGATCATATTAGATTGTAGAATATGACTCTCCTAAATCTTAAGACTCAATCTTATAATACCCCTCATGATATAATGCTCCACTTTAGTCATAATTCAATATCAAAGAAAAGTAGTCTTTGCATGCTACTTTCTTTCAATGTATTAGGCTTTATTGTCCTATTATCATCAATAAAAGGAAATTAATACATGATGTGTTTTAACTAAATGAGAATCTTATGTACAAGAGATGAAAAGCTAAAGATAATCTGAGTTAAGGCAGGAAGCCCAACAATTAGAACATAGTATATTTCAAAGGTAAGAGTATAACTAGCTATAGCATGGTAGGCTAAGGTTGAGGTGGCAACTAGATTTCAAGTAGTAAAGATATTATCTTTGAACCATTTTATTTGGAT
Organism: Pinus taeda; assembly: GCA_000404065.3. NCBI lineage: Eukaryota > Viridiplantae > Streptophyta > Pinopsida > Pinales > Pinaceae > Pinus > Pinus taeda. Next base: position 96,280 of record APFE030266879.1, on the reverse strand, counting down.
TCAAGGCTAACTTTGATTCTTATTTCAGTGTCATTTCCAATGCCCTTTGCATATTTATATGTCAAATAGATTTAGGATATCATAATCCATGAATTTAGTTGTGGTGTTAACTAGTAAATTTATTTCTCAAAGCATTTTTATAATTTTTACTATAAAAGTATGATGGTTTTGTAGATTCTCTTGGGTTGATATTTACTTTCTCTAAATATAAGTTTGTGAATATTTGGAAAGAGTGGTATACTTAAAGAGCGGACTTTGTCAAAGGGAAAATATACAGTATATAAAGGATTCTCAATAGAGAAAGATAAAGTTATTTATAGTATTTCTACTAGCATTGGTAGTAGGTAGTCAACAATCAATCAATCTAAAAGGCTCTCATATAATTAATAGGAAATTATTGAATCCTTTGCAAGATTTTTATAAATATAAATTGGAATATAATTCTTCATCTAAATATTTTAACTATTTTAACATCAAAGACATTATCCCTTAATTATACTTCATGTAGGGTACCAATAGATACATGAAGAAAAATAAAAGTAAATCCTAATGAAAAGTGTATAAGGTAGTTAAGAATAACAATAGTGAGAAAAACATAGGAAAAAAAAAAGATGTAGTAAAATGAGTAAGAGATTTAATGTTAGAAATATATCCACTAATTAAAAAAATTAAATATAAATTCAAAACTGAGGGTGGACGAAGGATCGGGAGGAGGCGGCTCTGCTAGGGTTTCCAGGTCTGCAGAATCATGGCTGACAAGCCCGTGTCTGTTCCCGCGGTAGCAGTCTGATCAGCTCTGAGAGGTGTACAACGAGCTTCTTGGACTGTCAGCGAACTTCGGTGGGAAGGTAAGTCGGGTGTTTTGGTGTTTTCAAACGGCAATACTGTTTTTTAATCACTAGCTGCCGCCCTGAACGGAATGGGAGAACCAAGGGGGGGGGGGAGAGATCCTCTCCTTCAGAAATGTGGTAATAGGAGAAACAAGCTTAGGAGGAGACCATCATGCTAGAAAGGAAACCCATGCCCCAGTGATGGGTAACCTGTGGCAGAAAAGGATGAGAGGAAAATGCCTCCCTAGGGCTCAAAAACAGCCAAGGTATGTTGTTCCAAACAACAAACTAGAGGAATATAGCTGTTACATGAGAGACCATGCCTTAATATGTCGATTTGTTGGGTATTGGCCTTCTGAGCAGGAACTCTACAGATGGATCGATCAGAGATGGAAACCCAGGGGACAGGTAGACCTCAAACTGGGAGCCCAAGGTTTCTTTACAGCAATCTTTTCCAATCTGGAGGACAAGAACAGGATCTTCGAGGAGGGACCTTATTTCTTAAACAATGCTGGCCTGTTCATGAAATTTTGGGAAGAGAGATACAACCCAGAAAAGGAAACCATGTTGGACACACCGGTCTGGGTTAGATTATTTGGGCTTCCTGATGAGTTCTGGGACCCTGAAATCTTGGAGGGGATTGGCAATACGATTGGGAGCTTTGTTAAAGCTGCAGAGGCTACAAAACGAGGTAAGTATAATGCTTACGCGAGAATCTGTGTTTATATAAATCTGGCAGATCCTCTCCCAGACAATGTCGAAGTTGAATATCATGATACAATCTGGAAACAACCAATTGATTATGAACATATTCCCTTCCGTTGTCGCATCTGCCATGAATATGGCCACCTATACAGGCAATGCCCTTTAAACAAAGAGGAAGAGTCCAAGAAGAGCCAGGTAGCCCAACAGAGAAATACTGTGAGAATGGAGGATTCGGAGAGAGGCTTCCAACAGGTCGTAAGGAAGAGAAAACAGAACAAGGAAGGACCGAAACCCCAAACTCAAAAGAAGTCCAACCAAACAAGCAATCAAAATCCATTTGAGGCACTGCAGAATGAAAATGAAGACTATGAAGTAAACCTGGAAGATGATGAGGATCCAGAGAATACCCCCATGGACATCACTGGAGAGGAAAAAGGAAAAGAAACAGATTTAAAGAAATCAAGCAAGGAACAACCGGAGGAAAAGGAAACAAAATTAGAACAGGTATCTAGGATGGAAGTGGAAAACCCGACAGAAAACGAAGCTGAAGAGGAAAAAATCATGAGAAAGCTACTCCAGGAATGGAAATATCTGGACAGTAGATTCATACCTGAAACACAAAAACAATTATATAAAGAAGTTTTTCAGAAATACAAAGAGAAAAAAGGAGAACCCCCAGACAGACCAGCCACGACAGAAAGCGAGCAGGACAGTGAGGATAAAGGATTGGGCAGCTCTGGCAAAAACAACAGGAAACGAGGCCGGAAACCAATGAGTGAGACAATTCAGACAATGGGAGAGATATTGATAAACTTAGGTAAAGTGATACCTCTATCGGAGGTATTTTTCCCCTCTTACAAAAAGTTTTAAATGATAGTCATCAGCTGGAATATTAGAGGCCTGAATAGTAGAGGTAAGCAGAGACATATAAAGGATAAGTTGAAAAAGAAGAAACCTAGCATTATGATCTTACAGGAAACAAAAATTTTGGTGACACAACTAGCAGAAATTATAGATAAAAGTAATCTCCCATATCAAGTGATTGGGCAAGATGCAATAGGGGCTGCAGGAGGTATTGCAATCTTGTGGAATCCCAATGAAATTATCATAGACAACTGGTCCTATATGAATGGATCCATTACTGGACTAGGTAGGATCGTAGGAACTCCTCAACAGGTGATTATTACAGGGGTCTACGGCCCCCCTTCCTTGGGGAGAAGGGAGCAGTTCATAAACAGCTTCAAAACTATCTGCAGAGTCTACCCTAAAGCGGCTTGGATCATTGGTGGGGACTTCAATTTGATCAGATCCTTGGATGAGAAAAAAGGAGGGCTTAGGAGGAGGGATCACTTTATGGATAGTTTCAATGAAATGATTGAGGAACTCAGGCTTGTGGATATCCAAAGTATCAATGGGACCTACACATGGAACAACAGAAGAGGAGGCAAAAACCAAATTGCTTCTAGACTGGATAGATTCCTAGTGTCGGAAGCCATCATGAAGATGGATGTTTTTGTGGAGGCTAAGATCATACCCTCTTTGGGATCGGACCACTGGCCGATCCGGTTAGAAATTGACATTAAGAGGATTCAGGGGAAAAGACCCTTCAGATTTGAAGCCTTTTGGTTAAGGGACACTGATTTCATCAAGAAAGTTGAGGATTGGTGGGGAAATTGCACTAGTCAGGGCAGATGCAGGATGCACACGTTCCAACTGAAATTGAAATCGCTGAAAGGCCAAATAAAAAGATGGAATAAGGAGGAATTTGGCAATATCTTGGAAGATAAACAAAAACTAGAAAAGGAAATGGAGGATATTCAGCAGAAGATAATATTAGAAGGAAGAACAGAGGAAAGCATCAATAAAGAAGGGGCCATCCTTGGCAGATTAGAAGAACGATGAAAACAAGAGGAGATCCTATGGTGTCCAAAATCTAGGATAAAATGGCTAAGGGAAGGGGAAAGAAACACTAAATTCTTCCACCAAGCTATGATCAAGCATAGGCAAGGAAACAGGATCCTATCAATTAAAAACAAGAATGGAGAGAGAGTAGTTGAGCAGAATGAAATTGAACAAGTCCTGATGGAATACCACAAGGAGATTCTGGCAGAACCCCAAGTTGATAGAATGAGAGCCATTCAAGAGATCTGCTCAGCTATCCCCAGCTTGGTCACTGAGGACCAACACAAAGCTCTTATGCGGGCAGTGACCCTAGAGGAGCTGGAGGAGGTTGTGAAGGCTATGAAAAAGGGGACTGCTCCTGGACCGGACGGTTTCACAGTGGACTTTTACCAAGCGGGCTGGCACTTCCTGGGAAAAGAAATACTGGACTTAGTGGAAGAATCAAGGATAAACCAAAAGGTATGGCCTACTCTCAATTCTACCTTTTTCACCCTCATTCCTAAGGGAGACAACCTAGAAGAGGCTAATGGCTTCAGACCTATAGCTTTGTGTAATGTTATTTACAAAATGATTACATCTTTGATTGCCAAAAGATTAAAGCCTCTCTTGGATAATTTAATCTCGGCTGAACAAACTGGTTTTGTGGAAGGCAGGCAGATTCTTGATGGTCTTGTTGTAACTCAGGAGGTTATCCACTCTTTAAAAGTTAAAAAGCAAAAAGGAATGATGATTAAATTAGACTTATCGAAAGCTTATGATAGATTAAATTGGAAATACTTGGAAACTGTCCTGGAGCGATTTGGTTTTCACCAAAGATGGATTTCTTGGATACATAACCTTATCTCCTCCCCTCACTTTTCTGTTCTGGTTAATGGAAGCCCCGCAAAATCTTTCAATGCCTCTCGAGGTATTAGACAGGGAGACCCCTTGTCCCCTTTTTTATTTATTCTTGCTACTGAGGGCCTTGGTCGCTTCATCAAACAAGAACGAACAGCTAACAGAATTAAAGGGTTGCAAATTTGGGGAAACAACTTGCCCCTAACTCACCAACAATTTGTTGATGACATAATGTTGTTTGGGGAACCAACGGTTAGAGAAGTCCGACAACTCAGAAAAATCTTGGATCTGTTTGCAGAGGCTTCTAGGTTAGAAATCAATAAGGACAAATCCTGTATCTTTATCTTCAACACAATAGACCAGGTCAAATCCCACTTAATCAGAATTCTTGGATTCAAAAAAGGGGAATTACCTACTAAATATTTGGGTAATGTTCTGGACTACACCTCTAGGAGGATGAAAAACTGGCAAGGAGTGCTGGACAAACTAAGCAACAAGGTTGCAAATTGGGCATTCAGAGTTCTTAACATAGCTGGCAGGATCGTTCTTGCTAAGTCGGTTCTTCAAGCCATCCCTATCTACCCTCTTTCGATTATGGCTGCCCCTGTGGGGGTTTGTGCTAAAATCAGAGAAATCATCCGGAAATTCATATGGAGCGGATCCGATCAGAAGAAAAAATGGGCCCTGGTTTCGTGGAGCCAGCTAACTGAAAGAAAAGAGAAAGGTGGGTTAGGCTTGAGGGATCCTGAAACTCTCAACAGGGTCCTGGGGGCCAAGCTGTGGTGGAGATGGCTTAGTGGTGGGAATGATCTCTGGAAAACTATATGGAGGACAAAATACAGAATGCCAGCCTCTCAGGTCAATATCCTTAGACATCAGGAAATCCTCAAAGGCTCCGCCATCTGGGAATTAGCCTCTCAAAATCGCGATCTGATTGGTAAACATACCTTCTGGGAAATCCAGGGTGGATCTGAGGCCAACTTCTGGGATGACCGGTGGCAACAACATGAAAGTTTGAATAGCATCCAGAACCTCCTCCAGATCCGTGGCAGAGTCGAAGAAAACAGAATTAGTGTAAAGGACTATTGGAAAGTAAATGACATATCGGAGGGGTGGAGAGTCTAGGAAGACCCGACAGCATGGGCTCGGGAGCTCGCCCCAGAGCTCCAAGATTGGTACAGGAAAGAAATGGGATCAAGGAGAATTAGAGTTCGTCAGGGGAAAGACATCCTCCGTTGGGGGAATACTATGAAGGGGACTTTCACAACCAAAGAGGCTTATTATCTAATGGATTCTCAAAATAGAGGAGACGGAAATGTGGAATGGAAAACAATATGGGAGGCCAACTGGTGGCCGAAGGTGACAATCTTTATTTGGTTGGCAACTAAAAACAAAATCTTAACCTGGGACCGTATCCAGAAAAAGGGATTTAACGGCCCGTCACATTGTTACCTGTGCAACAATGACACTAAGACTAGAGATCACCTGTTAGTCAGATGCCCGTATACAGAGAAACTCTGGCTGCTTGCCAAACGACTGTTCAAAAAACCAGGAACCAACAGTAGGGAATTCAATGATTTAATTTTCAATTGGAGTAAAGAAACCTTTGGCTGCAGGGTGGTCCAGAGGGCCTGGAATCTTATCTCCCCCTTTATCCTCTGGATGATCTGGAAAGAGTGCAATAGGAGGATATTTCAAAATTCTGCCAAAAATCCAGAGGTAATCTGGGCTCGGGTGGTCGAAAGTATGCGGGAGACTATCCTTGTCAGTAAATGGGCGAATGATGACTGGAAGGCAAATCAGGAGGAACAAGAAATTTTGAATAAGATAAACCTAAAACCTGAAATGGTTCACTTCAAATGTTCGGCCAGCCATGATATGCGAACTCAAAGCCCAGATGAGTTTAGCTATCCCAGTGACCATTTTGTCAAACTCAATTTTGACGGGGCCTCGAAAGGGAACCCGGGCGACGCTGGCTTCGGAGGGATATTCAGAGATAGCAATAGACGAGTCAGATGGATTTTTGCTGACTGGGGAGGCTAGATGACCAATAATGAGGCCGAGTTTTGGGCCCTTCATCAAGGCCTTCAGATAGCCATCAGGAATGGTTACTCTAAGTTGGAAATTACTGGGGACTCACAACTTGCGGTGGACATACTACGGAGGCTTAACAATGGGCAGGGATGGGAGAAGGTTGCCAAAAGCTGGCGGACCACGGGGATAGTTAAAGAAATTGTTGTGCTCCTCAAACGTATCGACTACAGAATTATCAGTCATGTCCGCAGAAAAGGGAATCAGGCCGCGGATTGGCTGGCCAATTGGGGATGCAGCGGACGTGGCACCACAATCGATAGCCAATGGTGAGCCGTGGAAGGAAATGGGGAGTGGAAGGCGCTGGCGGACCTTATCAAGGCCGATCATGATAAAACCACAAATGCCAGTGCACGGATCAGTGAGCTGGCCTAGAAGGGGTTAGTGGAGTTATCGACTGAACAATAAGGGGCTTTTGGGACCTGATGTGATCATAATTACGGAATACAGGATGATGGATCAGACTTTCGATGGCAGTACAACGGCGGCGGGTGGAACGGTTAGACAGAAGTACACACATGGTAAGTTAATTAATGCCAGAACTATGAAAGGTGATGGATGCGGCTCGCCTGACAACACAGCTGAGAAGAGTAACACGGAAATGATGGTCGAGAGCAGGGGCTCGACGGAGATCTACCGGCGACTCTTGAAAACCGGTCCAATTTGTATCCCCGATGAAAGGCAATTGCCTTATAACCGCGATTGGCCGATTGTTACGACATTCTACGAGGTCTCAATTTGGAAAAGATCAGAGGTTTCCACCGAGAGGCGCCAGAGCGCTGTTAAAACCCCTGGCAGACAGAGAAAACTCCGTGACAGGCCCGTGGATAGTATGGAGACCAGAAGAAAATTGAAACAGGTTGAGGCGCGCCAGAATGTGAGGGAAGAGAATAGGAGCCAAGAAGGCAAACTTTTTATGCAGGAGGAACCGCCTTTCACTGTGTGGGAGATCGAGGATAACTCGGAGGATGATAGGATCCTGGAGACTGTACGCGATGGTAGGCGCTATCATAAGAACGCGGCTGAGGAAGGTCAGGATCAGAAGCAGATGGAGCAACTGAAGTGCCGGGACTCGAAAATTCGCCACTATGGCATGAGGAAGCGCCGCTCTTCGCCGGATGAGGTGGAAGAGGCCCCGGAGGATGATTTGGGTAAAAGAGGTGTGAGCGATCGCCGGAACCCCCAAAAGACCCCAACTGAAAAGAATAAGCAGAAGGGGAGGACTGATCTTCCCGAGTATCAGGAAGTGGGGACTCGTCGCTTTGACCTGCGGAAGCACAGCATCTTTCCCGACAATGAAAGAGACCAGTCGGGCAAGCGGGGCAAAGGGCAGAGCGAGCCTGTGAAGGAGGAGGGCGATACCTCCAGGCGTTCGGGCAAAGGGAGAAAACCCAGAGAAACTGTCAACCTCCGCGTTCGTCGGGCTGAGCAGGCCTTTCTCCGTCACTCCCACCCGGATGTGCGCAGAATCATGGACTACCTCGAAGAGGAAGCATTGCAGAACCAGTCGGATGAGGAAATGGAAGATCTAGAATTTCTCCTCCACGATCCGGGTCATACCAGAGGACGGATGTCCTTAATCAAACAATCGTTGCATATTTATTGGGTAATGAAGGGGCTTCTTGCCAAGGCCATGGAGCATGTGGCCAAAGAAATGGTGGAGCTGGCTCTCGGTGATCAAACTATCCACAGAGAATTGAGCTATCTGTGTATAGCTATGACTAAGCAGGAAGATCAGCTGGATGCCATCTAGCAGATGCTGAATCATGACCATTTCGGACCAGAGGAAGCTGCAAACAAGCATACTGATGGAGGCAACGACTGAGTTTTTTGATGGTTAGAAATTGCAACTGGTTTTTTTGTTTTGATTCTGTTCATGTGCAAGATAGGAACAATCATGTTATACAGACCCGTAGTTTTAGTAATAGTTACAATAAGTTTCAAGACTGCATAGTTTACTTAGCCAAATCTCCTAGGCTGCGGACCTATTATTTTTGGGCTGCTATTAAAAACTTCAAATGGTGCTATGTCCCGGTTTCCCCAAGAGGGCGGGCTTAAACTGTCTTTTTTGATGTGTTGTAATGTTCGATTGATCAAAGTAATAGAATGAGTACCATCCTAGCTTACAAAAAAAAAAAAATATAAATTCAAAACTAAATATAAATAAGCTACTTTAAATCTGTAAACAATAACCTAAATAGTATACTCCTTGCTTTACTATTGTATATTTATTTTTAATGAGTATTTGTTTATACTACATGCATATTCTTAAGTAGAAGATAGTAACAACTAAATGGTTTTTGGATGAGAGACTTTGTACTTCACAATAGTATAAGAGTATTATTTGTTATTTTTGATCCTAAAAAAATTGCATATATCATAAAAATAGAACCACATTACAATAAATTAATTAAATTATTAAAAACAAATTACTAAAATTAGAAAATTAAAATTAAATTATTTTATTAAAAAAAATACATTCGTAAACAAAAATTTAAAAATATTTTAATAAAGAAAAATAAGTAAAATTCAAAATTGTTTAGCTTTGAGCTATATACTATGTAGTCGTTCCATTGGTATGAACCAATTATTTGTGAAAGAAAAATTAACCATTTACTATGCCATGAACTATATACTATGTAGTCATTTCATTGGTATGAACCAATTATTTGTGAAAGAAATATTAACCATTTACTATGCTATTATTTGTATGTGAAAGAAATATGTAAATTATAATACGTTACTATGCTTATTGTTGTAGGAGAAAAATTAATATGTTTCACAAATCATTCAACAAAATTGGAGGCTACCTCCAAATTAGAAGTTATTGGCCACTCTATTCAAAAGATAGTTGTCTCAACAAAATTGGAGGTTACTTCCAAATTAAAAGTTGTTGGCCACTTTATTGAGAAGTTAATCGGTTTTCTACAAAGAAAGTGTACATGTCGCTTTGATTAATTTAAATTGCATATATCTTATTTTATAATAACAAGAACAATTATATTTAGGCAAAAAAAAATATAATAATTTTTAATGCATTTTTATTTTTATTTTTTAATTTGTAATTATTTTCAATAATTAATTAGTTTGGAGTATGTTGTAATGGTTAGGTGGGGAGGTTTGGTTCCCACAAGGTTGTGGTCTAATCCCAATAAAGACTATGTATACTTGAGGGTTGATTATAATTCACGAGCTTGAAAGTTTTTAGTTGAAAAAAACTACTTTCAATTATAATTCTCGACCTTGGCAGTTTTCAGTGAAAAAGTACTAATTTCAATTATAATTCCTTGAGCCTTGAAAATGTAGTAAATTAAGTGAATAATCCAGAACAAAGATGAAACTACTGCAAATCAATTCCAAACACCAAAACATTGATGAGACTTGGTTTCATATTACTTCTAATTAAAACTCCCATTATGGTGAGCGGTCACGACATATTTACTATTTAAAATTTCAATCAATGTCAATTTCCATTAATAAAAAACCTACTTAACCTTGTTGTTACACACAAATGTGTTCAACCGTTATCCTGGATCCTGATATTTGGAATGCAATGTAGAGTTCAAGTGGGTAAACTACAGAGACTCCGTAAAATATCAGACATCCCCCGCCTCCAATGGAGGTGAGAGTTGAGGTTAAAATAGAAAAATTAAAATGTAATGCATGTGGACCTCGTAGATTGCAAGCAAAGCTAGCCCCACAAGCGTCCACGCCAACAAATTCAGCGTATCGGCCAACTCAATACCGACCATTAACACGTGGCACTACGCGCTTTGAAAATGCCTTGTCGTGGCATGACATTATTGAGGCCATTGATGATTCTTCTCCATGATTTTTTCATTTTCGTTGGATGCAACGTTGGTGGCCACTTGCCTGTTAGTGGTGTCGGCGGACACGACCTCTGCACATTTAACTCCAAGGAATGGCATGTGGAGCATGACATCTGCGCATTTAAATTACACATTTAACTCTAAGGAATGGCATCTTAAGTTCCTTAATAGTTTCAGAGTTTATCGCTGAGGAGGTTGTTGAAAAGTGCAATTTGCATTGTATTTTGAGAGAGTTGTACATGTCAAGACCAATGTATTTAATCTAATGATTATAAAATAAGGCTTAACTAATTACATTGCAATAAATAAATTTAAATATTAATAAAATTTAATTTATAATGTTAAATCATGAAGAAGTTGTATATTTTTTTCTAGTGTAAAGTAATATCTAGTAAAAAAAATTTAATGTGTAATAATCATATATAATAATATATAAATATATTGAGTTTTGTTTTAAGATAGGAAAATTATTTTAAACATTTTATGATTTGGTTGAGAGAATATTTCAACCATATACTAAGATGGGAGACTAACTAGTTGGAAAGAAACTCTCAATAAACTGGGAACTTGAATTGAATCAGATTAATAATAGCTACATATTCTAATACTATCCTTTAACAACTATTTCTATTAAGCTTTATCCACTCAAGTAAAAATTTAAATAATCTGACCATTTGACCTACAAACATTTAAGTTATCAATATTGAAGTACCAAGTACAAATCAATCATGAAACAATTGAATAATCTTTAATGTGAAAACCAATCTTCCAAACCTACACTAATAGCCTATTTACTTTTATGATATTGTTTTCCTCCAAAAATATATTTAATACTCATAATATTTATAAAATTTAAAATAAATATATGAAAATCAAATACCCATCATTAAACACTACAAGGACAAGACCTTCTAGCAGAGGTTTTTGCGGAAGCCCCTATGAAAATAGACCAAAAATCATTTTGTAGCGGAGGTCACTAGCGGAGTTGGGTGGGTGAATGTTTTAGCATATGTTTTTTTTAACGGTGCGTCTAAAATATAGAAATGCATTAGTGCTTTACTATCCATACAAGCACCGACGCCACAAATACCATGGTACACCGTCGATAATTTATTTTTATAAAATAAAAAAACACAGTGTGCTACATAAATTCACACACTAATGTTTGAATAGTCAATAGCACCTATGCCCTTTACAAAATAAAACATCTCGATGCATACCAGTAAGGAGCACCACTGTAGTCTTAAATTTCATAGAAATGTGGTGCTATTTCCAATGAAGCCTAGTTCGGTATGATTAACAAAACACCTTGGGGCATCTTCTAAAGAGCTCCACTAGCCGGTTTTTAAATTCTAGAAAAATAAGAAGGCTATAGAAAAAACACAACATTGATGCGGTACCTGTATAGAAACACCCCAAGGCATCTAAAGAAAAGAATTGCGATATTTTTTAATTAAAAAAAATGCATTGTTTTTGGGTATATCCCGCATCAATACATTTTGGAGGAGGATTAAATTAAAAAAACCCTCTCGACTGTAATTTTCATTTTTACAATCTACAGTACGGAAGAGCTCTGAAGCACTAGTGTCACTCATGCCACATGCAATAGCCCTTACGTCGATTCTTCTCTTAGCTCACCATCTTTCTGTACCATGGTCACTGTTTGAGTTTTCAATTTTTTCAAATTGTCCTATTTTTTTTTCTCCATTAACCTCCCCGGCGACAATATGTCTAGGTAATTTCTATGTTTCTTTATAATTTTACATTTTAGCAGTTTATAATTGTAAATTAGGCTAAATTTTCCACTATATTTTTTTCACTGCATGATGCGTTTAATATGTTTGGATTGCACCGATAGCAGTGTGCCCTTTAAAGTTTCAAGGTGTGCCACAAGTTGGTGTGTGAACATAATGCACCGTCGTTGTTGCAATGGGTTTTGTAAACTGAAATGCCTGGGATTGATGCAAAAGATTGTGCGTCAGTGTGGCACACCCGATGCATTTATATTTACCAAACACACCATAAATGTAATAGTTAAAAGTATAGCCATAGCTTGGTAAATTCGATAACCTGAACGCTCCATATTGGTGCACAAAAGTTATCTGTGCACAATTTTTCCGTACCTCTATGAAAAGTTAAAATTGTGAACCAACAATGGTGTGTTATGCTTATGTGCACAATGGTAGGGGTGCGGTTATAGTTGAAAGTGCACCAGCATTGGTGCATGACTGCATTTTGAGTGCACTGATGATTTGTTATTTTTATTTTTAATTAAAAATTATGTTCCATATTTTATAAAAACATATTTCATTTAATTAAAAAAAATGTATTTTATGTATGAGGCTGATGTATTTTATATGTCAATCATATAACATAAACATCAGCGGAGGGAGCACCAACAGGAGCAGGAGGAGCAAGCAAACCCATATAATATGGTTTGAACATGGCAGGCTAGAGAGAGGGAGAGGGATTTATATCTTCACCTTATTACTACAGCGACTCGAGCACTCTTGAGGATTGTAAACCTCCTCAAGTACTATGAGGAGGCTACATCCTTGAATGTGCATTTTGTTTTTTGGGCAAATATGATCCAGTGATGGAATGTCCAGAAGCAGGCTTTCCGTGTCGGTCCTATGGTGTGGTGTAGGTCCACGGAGAAGGACATATACTTTATCACTGGCCTATCCAAGAGTGGGGGGGATTTTCCCTAGTTCACTGATGTCCCCCATGGGGTTGCAACTACAAGTGAACTTGTGTATACTTAGAGAAATGTCGTGCCTCACGTGATCCATTCAACAAATTTCTAAGTCTGTGATGAACATCTAAATATTTCTTATTTTCCTGCAGAGGAAGTTAAGTGCCTCATTATTAGTCACCACGATTTCACACTCTAGTAGTGATGGGTAACACATTTGTTGCCCTCATTTTTATTATGTTGATTCTTTAATTCAGATACGACGTTGCATCAGATGGTATGCCATTTTTTTAGGCAATTTTGCATAGCTTTAGATAGATGTCATGCATTGAGACATGGGAGGGAGACATTCCCTTTCTTTTCTGATCTTTTTTGTTTATTTTTTGAGAGGTTTCGATAAATGAGGCCTACATTTTACCGTCACCCTACTAGGTCGATCAATGAGGTCTGAATGTACATGTGGGGGCAGATGATTCCTAAGAGGGGCATGCCAGAGTATCAAACCAAGATTTATCTCGAGGGACTGGTGCTACTAGTCAATGAGGATGACCATGTGTTTTCACATTGGCATTTCCGTACATGGGCATTGATTGGAGAGGGCGTATCAACATCTTCTTCACAACGGTTGAGCCTCTAGATGATAGAGGTAATATTAGTGTTTACTTTAAATTAATCAACTAGTTTCATTTTCCTATTTTAATGAATTAGAATAAAATGTATCCTAGCACATTATTTAACTTGTTTTATTAAATTATTTAATGACTTGTCTAATTATTTATCTATACTATATATTTTTTAGATATCAACACATTCGATGGGGACATGCCTCCTGCCCCAGTAGATGTCGAAGGGGATGAGGAGATGGGCAAGGCCCAAGAGGGTGAGGCACATACTCATGGGGGCATGGGCATCTAGGGCCGTAGGCTTTGTCTGCGAGTTTGGATGGACTACTGCGATAGATTGTCCAGAGTTTTGATTGATGTGGGAGTTTGTTGTACAAGGCCGTGAGATATCACCCCAAATCCTAGTTGTGTGAGTCTATATAAGGATTATCTATGCAAGATGATGTCTCTTATGCAATATATCATTAGAGCTAGTAGGGTACTAACAACGATGAGGGATGCAGTCCAACATCATGCATCTATAGATACATCTGATGAGGGTGATGATCACGATGATGATGAGGGTGGTGATGATGATGATCAAGGTGATGATGATGATAATGATGATGAGGGTGGTGACCATGATGCTTTTATTAGTACCACCCCACTGGATCATGGTTGTCAGAGTGTCGGTGATCCTTCTAGTAGTACACTTCCTCATTAGTCTCTAATGATGAGATGCTAGAGCTAGAGGATGTGCCTCATGTTTCTCTTGACAAAGCAGACCAACCACATCCTCCTCCACCTTAGAGTTTGTAAGACTGTTTTTGAGGGTGCAAATGTAGTTGACCATCCATTGTCTTATGCTCATGCAGACCAACCACCTCCTTCTCCACCTCAATTGAGTTCGACAAATGTTGATCATGCAGTAGTTGACCATCCATCATCTTCTACTGCAAGCCAACCTCACACTATGTTTGTTTCATCAGATATTTGATTGCTATTATTTGACTTGATGCAGTTATTTAACTTTTTTGTATATATATATATATATATATATATATATATATATATATATGGTGCATTTTTTTGTTCATGTTTATGTACTTAATTTATATGTAGGTATTGATGTGTATATTGTTAGGTCATTTTAGATATGTTCATTTAATGTGCTTGCAAATAGATATGTATGTGATAGTAGTTATTTACCATGAGTTTTATATTAATTTGAGAATGTGTCTACTGATGTTGTTAAATTAGGATGTTTTTGTTTTTTTAGATGTGATCACGATGATGATGCCCTGTTAGATTATTAGATTTGTGTGCTAGTTAATGAAGTTTATATGTGCTAGAGGTGTATATTATTAGATGATGGTAGTGATTTCGAATGTGTATCTTAGATGATGTTTATGATTTTTAGATGGTTAGCATTATGATGCTTATTTGTATGAAATAATATTTATTATAGATTATATATTGGTGAACTTATATCAAACTTTTATACATGAAATTGCATGTAAACTACTTAAAAAAAGCAAAGATATTTTTATAATTTACAAAGTTTAGTATGGTTGAAACTATGATTGTAAAATTAGGCTGGTATAATAGGTTGATATGGATTTAGGTAATATACATGTAGTTGACATTGAATTTTTTTATTTATAATCCACGTTCTCCACAATAAGATGTTGAAATATGCCCCCTCAATATTTTCCTGTATGTATACATTTAATTATTTTTTTAATAATATTTTGTAAAATATTACATATCAAATCCATATTAAACATTGAAAAATTTACAAATATCCCTCATACATTGAATTAGAAATCAACTATTAATGAAATAAGAATTATCTCAATCTTTGTCATTGAAGTGAAAATATAAGAAAATTTGCAATTTAAATTACCTTGCTTTATATAAAGCATCTATAATAATATGTTATTTAAGATGGACGTTGAAATATTTTACTTGTTAGTAAAATATTTTTTTGCTATAAAGATATTTTTGTCTTAAATATCACATGTAAATGGAACATAGAATGAATTCCACATAATGTAATATTAATAATGCTATTTCTTGTCATGTGAAAAAATCACATTTCTTCATTGTAGTAAAATGTAAATTATATTTTTTTACTCATTAATTTTTTTTTTCCTCATAATAAAAACTATGTTTAAAAACTTATAGTTGCTTCATATCTCTATATAAAATTAAATAAGATTAAGGTGTAAATTGAGATATGGTAATTATGGCTAACATTAATCTCTTTTCTTATTGATATTTTTAATTTGTTAATTTTAAATTATTATTTTAAATGTAACTTTACATGACAAGATCTCTCTCATGCTAAGGTTTCTCTGGACACAATTAATTAGATTTAATATAACTTAAAGAAAATCTATTTTTATAAAATTTAATTTATTGCTAAAATTATGAGATTTAAAGCAATTTAAATTTAATATTTATTGAAACTCATACCAATTTAAATTAGAAATTCCTCTCTCTAAATATGAGGAAAATAAATGGAACATGATAAGGCTTCATGTGAACTTACTTGTAGTGGGAGATTTCTTCCACTAGAAGTTCTCCCTTAAAGTGACAAGTGAATTTTTTTCTAGAATAAAGATACAATAATATGATGCTAGTTTGTTTCTTTATTTCCTACTATACTATTGATTTAAATGTAACTCTTTTTAATAATAAATATGAGTTAAATAGTACAAAAATTATAATAAATTAGATTTAAACTTTTGAAAAATAATATATTTGATTATTTCTTAATGAAAATTTCATAAAATATTATTTTTCCCATATACTTATTAAAATTCATTTTTTTCACATTTCTCCTAGCTAATATTAAATCATGTTCACAATGATAAAGACATGTCTACTTTAACCAATTTGGTTATAAATACATAAACTAGAAATTGCACCAGATGTTGCAAAGGAAACGTCGTAAGGCAATAACATATAGCATTAATTAATGCTTCTTTGGCAACTATTGAAAGACAGAAAATATCAGCAAAAGGCAAGGACCATGCTACAATGAAATCTTATTACAATACTACTTCCTTGAGCCTTAAAAATCATGAGGCCTATGTTGAAGTTAAAGATGCATGAAGATTTTTTCTCTTGAGAATATGTTGTTCCATGTTATTTTTTCTTTAGGTACTCTTCATTCTAAGTTGAAGAATCTTAAGATTGTACTATAATGAACCTAGTTTTTGTACAAATCCTGATTCCATATTGATGATGGTTTTATGTGGATGTCGTTAACTATTTTATGTTGATTTGATTTCATACTCACATGATTTTTCTTTGTGGGTTCTTGATCTATTATATATTGTTTAATCTAATAAATGTTCATTGTATTTATGAGTGTCTAAATGCTCCTATATGTAACAGTGGTGGATTTCAGCACTTCAAGAGCAGTAAAAACAAGTCTATTGAGAGAACAACTCCAACACTAAGAGAGATTTGGTAGCAACTCTGGAATTGATGAACATGTCTTGCTCTATGGTGTTGGCTATCGGGAATAGCTTTCTTGATATTCTATAGAATAGCGTAAATTTTCATTTAGCTTGTACTACATTAACCATGAAATTGTCAACATTCAAGGCACACTTGCCATCACATTTGTAGAAAGACTTACAACAAAATATCAAAGATTTCTTATCAAGTCTAAATTCTCTTATATGCAACAACTACCTTGTGTTGTATAGTTTAGATTTGTGCAAGGAGTAGGAGTCTCAAGGTGCAAGCTATAATATGAAAAGGGGAAGTCAAGATTGACTAATGTATGAAGAATCTTGACAGATGTATGAAGAATCTTATTTGGTACTTGAGATTCATCTCGGAATAGCCTTATATATGCATTGCATATGCTTTGATAATAAGTTGCTTGATTCTCTAAGGTGATTTAGAATAGAAAAACTAAAGTGAACTATAATATCCCTAGTTGAGATAATAGTATTAATTAGAAAGACATATTCTAGAAAAGTACTATGTTGGTGCAATTTCTTGAGAGCTAAAATTATATTTATGAATGACCTTGCCTTGCCTATACTAATTTGATAGTTGTATTACTATAGATGAAGCTCATGAGCATAGCTTAAGCACAAACCCATTTTAGGAATGTTTTAGGAATTTCTTAATTTACGTTTGTTAAAGAGATGATATTTGAGGCTTTCCATAATATCTATAATAGATGCACATACATTATCAGATTATATTTGGGTTTGCAATATTTAATATCTGATGAACAAAAATTTCCCTATAGATATTAAGTACATTGTAAGTGATGACATACTCTTCATGAAACTCACCCATGGACATGGATAGGATGGTAATGAACCTCTAGTCCAAAATTTTGAACCAAATCCACTATTGCGAGATTCACCTATGATCCTAAGTTGAATATAGCATCACTCTTTTCCTTGTTGACATCTACCTTTATATGAAAGAGCTTTATCATGTTCTTCTCTTCATATTTCTAAAGGCTACTCAAATTCATCCACTTCTACATTGATGTGAAAAAAATAATCTTGTCCATGTCTAAGCTTCTTTGCACCTAATTGGTTGAATATGTGGCTATGCAGTTTTTCATTTTCACATCATTCTAATGGTTATTTAGGATGAGTCTTGGATGGAATTCCCAAGGTCTCTTTTGTGTGGACATCAATGTTGCAGTGGTTTCTAGGATTTTTTCGCTAGTGTGATGTGGTTGTAACCTTTGATTTTTGGAGGTTAAATTTCTAACTTCCATCTAATAATTATTGATAATTAAATTAAAATTCTAAAATATCCATGCCTATAAACATGAAAGTGTAAATGATGAAATCGGTTAGGGTTTTTTGCAACCCCATCTTAATAAGCGATCTTGGGGATTGATTTAAACAAACAAGTAACACCTCCCACAACCTAACATCCTTTAAGCGGGTGGGAGGAAGTGTTATAAACTTTTTGATAGTCCATGAGAAAATAAAATTTTCTTAATTAATATGAAGGGATTTTGAAATTTTATCACAAGATCAAAAGATGATTTTAATTTAAAATTCAAAGTTCTGCCAAAACTTTTTATACCTATAAAATATTTTTAAAGAATTAAAATGTTTTATAATAACATTTAATTTATGTAGATATGTGTGTTTAATTTAGAATAGGACTTTAAAAGTTTTAATTTAATTAATTATTTAGTGGATGTTAGGATTTAGCCTCCACTGAGTATTTTAGAATATTCATAATAGTAATCACAAATCGAAGGTTGAGAACATGTAACAAGATTTTTCAAATAAGAGGCTTTTCTGAGAAGAGTAATTATGTTCAACATAACTAGTTTCATATGACACTTGTTCATATGATATTTTTTTAATTGATCAGTTTAATTAGAAGAACAAAAAGAGAATCACTACTATACAGTTAAATCTCAACTTTTGATTTGTGGAGGTTAAATTTCTACCTTCCATCTAATAATTATTGATAATTAAATTAAAATTCTAAAATAGAGAAACCTATAAGTGTAATGAAATGACTTATGGCTTTTTGGCTTGTTGTATTGATAGACCATGATATTGGCCCATGGTATTATAACAAAGTGAGATTAAGAATATCAATATA
This sequence comes from Pinus taeda, assembly GCA_000404065.3. Taxonomy (NCBI): domain Eukaryota; kingdom Viridiplantae; phylum Streptophyta; class Pinopsida; order Pinales; family Pinaceae; genus Pinus; species Pinus taeda. Next base: position 77,172 of record APFE030266879.1, on the reverse strand, counting down.
TAAATGGGATAAATCTCTTGTTACATGTTTTTTAAACATATTTTTTCCTTGAATGTTTTTTAAATGTATATATGTTACTTAACAAATATATATATATATCTAATAATATATATCTATATATAATAATTTAAAATAAAAATTATAATTCTTTTAATTTTTTCCAAAATTTTCTAATGTAAAATGCATCATGAAATATTTTAATATTAATAATATATTGATAGTTATTAAAATTTATGAACAATTTAATTTATAAATTTTGAAAAACTTAATTTTATAAATAACATCAAATGATATATATATATATATATATATATATATATAATATATATATATATATTATATATAATATATATATATATATATATATATATATATATATGGGTCAAGTAAGAGTGGAGCCTTCAATTAACCGAAAGAAAGATTACATATGGTACACGTCTTTACAAGTGTAAAGACCAACAAAAGACAAACTATTTGATGATTAACAAACAACAGGGTCAACAAGACCCAAACCCTTACACACAAAAACAAAATTAGACCCCTGGTCATTATTCCTAAGTGTTCAGACTGTGGAACTCTCCCCAATTCTTATCGCTCAATCTCCATCGTCGATATTACCTTCAATCGGATGATTCATATTCTCTTCGATCAAGAACCCAAATGATCTGATGGTCCTCAATGATATCACATCGTATACTTGCGCTACACTTACCTACTTCACGGAGTCGATATAGATTATAAACAATTGGTCTATAAAACTTCGGGTCCACTCTTAGACTTAACCTCCAATTATTTTAAAACACAATATCCATTCGATCAAAACCTATTTGATATGATGGTCCTCAATGTTATCACATCAGAAACTTGCACGACAATTACCTACTTCACGGAGCCGATAAAGATTATAAACCATTGGTCTATAAAACTTTGTGTCCACTCTTAGACTTAACCTCCAACCATTTTAAAACTCGATATTCATTTGATAACGAAGGCCATCAAAACCTATGGCCTGCGGCCCTTCAACTACCACGTTGTTTACCAAATAATCATCCCCCGTAGTTAGCTATGATGTAAGCATTGACTGTGGGATCGACGGTTAGGATTTACTATGGCACTTCAACTAGGCTCAAGAACTTCCACTCTCTCCTACATCTGCTAGTCTTCCTCCTGCTCATTATTCATGGTCTGGAAGTATGTCATATCTTTGGCTGCTTGTCATTGACAATCATCATGCAGTTTACCAGAGGGTATAGAATCCTAGTTGTGCCGAATATAGATTTCCTTACATAGGACTCCTTCATTCACCAAACAATCAGCTAACATATTTTATTTTCTTCACACATGAATGAAACAGATAGTTCTCAAGGTCCGCAAGTGGGAATGAATACGTTGAAAGACCTGCGAGAGCCTCCGATGTTTCGACACTTTTCCAGGTGTCATTCCATTACACATTTTGTTGGCTGCATTAATGACCAATTCAAAGTCAGCTTCAATGATGGCGTTGTGTAAATTTGACTCCATCAGGATTTCCAGGCACTGCTCTAAGGCCATGAGCTCCACCATGTTATTAGTGGCAGTCCCCAAATGACTGTGAAAGATATCCTTTATGCACCCCTGCTCATCTCTTATGACACCACCAAATCTAGCCAGCCCTAGGTTGCCCTTAGAGGCCCCATTTATATTTATTTTCAAAAAACCATGAGGAGGAGGCTGCTAGATATCTTTACCAGTAGTTATTTTTCTCACACCCTTGAGAGTGCCTTGGGGAACTAGAGAATGGAGACCCAACTACAGTAGTATGTGAGCATCCTAGGGCAAAGGAGGGTCCTGTTGATGCCCCAAAAATCGTTGCATCAACATCAGGGGATAACCACCCGGTCCGGACCTTAATACAACACCTTTTCCATTTGGGATGGTGGCTCCGACTGGATATAATGGGACCAGTTTCCCAGTAGTGAATAAAAGGGGTGGATAAATGATTGGTTTTCTAATAAGTGATAATGAATGGAGGACTTAATCTATAAGCGAAAACACAAATGACTATTTTATCCCGGGAAGCTTCTATTCTTAAGTGCAACGTTTGGTGATCTGTGTTCGTCAATAGGCATATAGATGACACTATTCAATAAACAAAGACATTCATTTAAATAATAATTTCTTCGTTCAAATAGTTGAACGAAGTAATTGATAAAACATTGTTACACTTCTCTTTTTATATTACTGATACATGTATGATTAGAAGAATAGCAAACTGTAAACATCCAGTAATGGAAAGTAAAAGAATGTTGTTAAAACACATGCATATATTCAATAATAGCAAGAATGATCAAACAACAATTCACATAAAAAGAATAAATTTAGACAATAGATAATAGTACCATATGAACTGCAAATCATTCCCAACGTCAATCACAATTCGAATTCCTTCTTCTGACTCAGAAATACTTTTAAATAAAGGTAGTAGTGCACATCCACATAAAAGCTTCGTTATCAAAATTGGAATAAATGGTCCAGTTTTCATAAAAGAATATGCCTGAAGTACAGTAGTGCAACTTCAGGCTTAAGTCATATACAAAAACTTACGACCATTTCTAAATACATGAAAGGGTCTATAAATACTAAATTAAACTAACAAACTACAAAATTAAAATGCTACTAAATTGGTATAACTCGATCTTGAATAACTTCCCCCCACAGCAATCTGATAGTCAGTAGCATGATTCATCACTCTGGCTATTTGCCTTTTGACCTGAGTTGGCATATCACCAACATTGGTTCCAGTTCTTGAGGGTGGCTGAGACGAGAATTGATTTGAGTAGCATAAGTGGCATCGTGTATATCGGGAATGATACACCCGATTGCATCCATTAGGAACTTGAGGGCGGCTCTCTGGCTGTATGGTTTTACTAGGAACAATGAATAGGTGTCCCAAGTTAAACTTTTAATCCCTGTGATCAATCTCCCATTCTTTTCTAGCTCTTGGTAACATGATTGCTCCAAATGTTTTGGCCGATAGTAATTTACTTGGTGTACATTGAGAGATCACGTTAGATAAATAGAGATTATTGTTAATCAAATCAATCAAATTGTTCGTAGATAATTTGCATCTAGAAACCGCTCTCTTTTCTTTCATCAATTGGGACTGCCACTCCATGAATATAATTTCTTTATCGGATTCTAAGATTTTAGGAAAATTCGCTACCTGTCCCTCATTAGTGTCCTGCCAAGTAAGAAAATCCATTAAAGTCTCATCGGCTTACTCTAAGTCCTGCCCGACATCAACTGATTTATCTATTATAGATGTTGTTATGTCACACAGAGGTTCCACTTGAGCAATTTTATGACACAATAATCTTATTTGTGTTATCAGTGCCTTATTAATCTGTATTGCCTCTGCTTTGAAATTGGTAGGCTGGGGAAGACTCTTGAACTTTTCTATTTGAGCTGATAATTGAGCAATTTGCTCATCTTTTGTTTTTACCATCTATTCATTCATTGCCTTCAATTTTTCTAATGCCTCCACTAATTCTTTCTGTCTCTGAATCACTCTCGAATCTGCCCTCTGTTTCTCTTCATGCAACTGTTTGTTCAGTTGGTTATTTAATTGTTGCTGCGTGGACAATTACTATTGTAGTTGTTCTGCTTTCTGCTATGCCTCTGATAGCTGTGTTTGTAGTGAAGCGATCACCTGATCCTTTTCTTTCAACAAATTGCTCAGCTCTGATGCCTTGTCCATGGTGGCCACCGAATAGGCTCCAACATATTGAGACAACTTTGTCAGGTCGTCGGAAGGGTCGAATTCTTCCTTCCAAACCACATTGGTTGTTACTATTTGTTCAGGGAACAGGGAAGGTTGATCAATCCTTCTCCTTTTCCGTTGTCGCTTTATTACAACCTTATGTTTTGGGCTATAGAAGACATCCAATGGAGGAATATCCTCCACCTGCAAAATGATTTGATTCAAAGGATCCTTGGGAATTATTTCTAATTTTGTAGTCAGGGGTAGACCGCTGGTTCCTTCGCTTGGAACCTCTTTCGATGTTGTATCTTGTGTATCGGCCGCTTTGGATGTATCGGCATCCCTTGAGCTCTCAAGATTGCTTATAATTGAATGAAATTACTGCCATTCTTGGAGCAATCTTGGATTAATTTGAGTGTCGACATTCACATCCTTACTGCTCTACTCCTGTTGCCTTCTCTGTTCCTCCTCACGTATTCTCTCTTGTTCTTTCTTTTGTGCTTCCTCTCTGTCTTTCCTCTGTGTTTCCTCTTGTTCTTTCCTCTTTGCTTCTTCCTGTTCTTTCCTCTGAAGTTCCTCCTTCTCTCTTCTTTGTACTTCTTCAAAAATTTCTGATGTAGCAGGAGGTTCGTCAGTAAGCTGCTATTCAGGCTCGCTTGATTGTGTCATCGGGGCAGTGGCTAACAAATCTAGAGGCAGAGTTTGCAACCTCTGCTCTCTAAGTTTGTTAAATTCAACTAACCCACCGTCATGGTATCTCATTTTAGCTATTGCTTGCACCTAAAATAGTGACTCGGCTGAGGAGAACAGGTCATCAAACTCATATTCTTTATGTTCAAATTTAGTGAGTTTGGCCCGGTCTAGAACATTATAGATGACTTTGTTCGGATCAAAGTGTCTGTTAGGAAGAGTGGCAAGATTTAGTATGTTAATCTTTTCCACCTCTTTCTCTGCATGCTTATAATCATGCAAAGTATAGACGCCACACCTTAGAGGAAAAGGAGGCCATACTTGCTTCTTTGAATTCCTGAGAGTCTTTGTAGCTAATGCGGATGTAAGCTGATATGCTATCTCTCGAGCTAATAGTTTGTCTGGTATATACAAGGGGAGGACATGAGGCCTGGCCTGACTGCCGAAATCTCTTACATAAGTGAATTTTTCTTCTCCGAACTAGGTTCCTAAGGCTGTCAAGTCAATCTCTGCTTGAGAGGAAATCTTAGGAGTAGGTTTACCAAAAATTGCATAGTAAATAGGTAGCATGAATCCATTGCAGACTTCATATAGGTGGTGTTTATAATGGGCTTTCCACAACTTCTGGTGATAGATATGAATGGGCATGGGGTCCTGTGGAGTCCATCTCCACCCTAGCACAGGAACCTCTGAATTAAAACAAAGGGTGTCTAAGATGTAAGCACTAAAGTAAAATGGAGGGATGAATCTATCAGTAACACAGGATTTGTTTCTGAAGTCAAGAATAGTTGTTGCTAACTTATCTGATAATATATTCCCCCCAATCCATGAACTCACTATTACATGTTGCTTCCATCAAAGGTACCATCTCTATAGAAAATTTTGAGGAGTCATGCAACCCCCACATTCGACACATCATAGCTCGAGCATAACAATAAGGAGAACATAAGGAATCGACGGAGTACTTACCCGAAGACTCATGTTTGTGTTTCGCCGGGTTCTGTCTCCATTCCCGTATAGGCACTGAATCAGTTTCATTTTCATCTCTAAACTTCTCCAGGAATGCTTTATTATAATTCTTCTCTAGTTCGGGCAAATGGTACATTTGTCTCAAATCATTGGGCTGAAATGAACCGAATACTCTCCCATCAATAGTGCAGAATGTTCTGTTCATAATTGGAATTTCTTCAACGGCCCATCTCACCACATCTGTATATGGAAGAATTTTCTCTCGAGCCATTATCCTGTGTAGGTAGGAATCAGCCAAATCTTTTAGAGTCGCATCAGATTTTTTGCTCGAGCCTGCTGTAGCTTGTATCGATGTTTGCTGAGGTTCTTCGGCTTCGACCAGGTTGTAGATGCTTTGCCAAGTAGTCTTACAGAGACCAAGACATGTGGTATCTAAGATTAATCCTTTTTTACTTGGTCCTGGATCGACAACATGTTGTCCTGTTACCACAGAGGCTGAAGCTGTTCCAAATTTCTTAGATTTCTTCCCCATTTGGTCTGAATTCACTACTGTGGAGAAGCTCTGCACAAGAGAAAAAATGAACGTAATGTGGAGAATAGATGGCGAAAACCAAGTATGGAAGAATTATGCCAATTAATGAATAATGGAGGATTAACATAAGGCTCCTGCGGATACAATCTCTTGAAGAGATTTTGGCATAACTACTCCATTAATTGGCCATTTAAGCCTGTCAATCATTTAAATGTTCATCATATCCTTTATTTGCATAATAGTCTATTTAAGTGTGGATTTGATTTTTTGGCAGTTGGGCGCAGGTGAATCACTATCAGGAAGAGAAAGGATTTTAATAATAATTAATACAATATGTCGAAGCCATAACAATCCTTTTTGAAAGTCGCGCCTGGATTTATCACAATCGACGATCAGAGGAAAGCTTGAGTGGTTTTATTTATGTCATTGCATTATCCCCGATCGCCGATAGCGATATCGTTAATTCGCATCGGGAGTATTTAGCAGAAGACTTTTTGTTGCATACACATTGCACTCCCTGATCGCCGATAGTAATATCGCATCGGAGCAAGGAGAGGAGATTTTTGTTACGATTGCTTATTTTCCTGATAGACGATGGTTATTCACGCTTGTCGCATCGGGGAAAACCAATGGGTCATTTGTTATGCATCCTTTGTTATTGCAATATGCGATCTTGCGACCACTTTATCACAATAATAAAGAATTATTCATTTTTTATTATAAGACCGATTATATATTAACTCAAAAAGTTTTTATAATGTTTTGCTTGCTTCCAAACCTTTTGAGGAATGATAAGTTGATACCAATTTAATCTAAAAGGGACCCATTTCATATTATAATTTTGAAAGTAAAATTTTATGAAATGGGGGGTTGTTGTATAGCACAACAATTGGCGATTCACTGAGAGAAACAATTATCTCTGAGAAATATTGGAATATTTGAACTTTCTTTTCATAGATATCTTATCAAAAAGGAAAATTCTAATATAATTAAGTATACATACATTCTGAATATAATAAAGGCTATTTTTGCTAATTTCTTCTCTTGTTAAAACTAAATACATTATAAGTTTTAAATTGGCCTCTATTGGTTGATAATGATAAAACAAAACAACTTTCCAAATTAGCCTTTTTGATTGACTCCTTTGTCATAGGTAGAGCCTCTGCTGCCAACAAACGTTCATAGTTTCGACAGGGATACCTTTTAACCTTTTGATTGTCCATGATCCATCCTATCTCAGAGTATAATTAAAAGAATTAATTCAAAATATGCTTTCATATTTTGTATTTCTTTTCTTTTCCATTACTTTTTAAGATAAACAGCCATTGTCCTGGTTTGGTAGCCAGCTGTTTGACAATGCCATTCACTGGTTGTAATCTAACAGAACAAGCTGGCTCGTGATGAGACCCCTTGTCTTATGCTTATAAGTCATTACCCTATTTTGGTATGCAGTGTTGGTAATGTTGGTTACACTATTTCCCAATGATCATGGTAAGCAGGCTTGTGATAAGACCCCTTATCTTTATATCCGATATTTTAGATTTACACTCTGAGTAATCATAAACTTGGATGAATGGGATGGACAATTTTCTCCTTAAGAGAGAATGGATGACAAGGTAAGAGTTGAAGATGCTAAGATTGAATTAGTTTCTATTTTGATATTGATAACCCTTTTGTGGCCAGTTTGAAAACATTAAAATGATTTACAGTACTTCTAAATCTTGAGAAGATTTCACAAAAATAAAATGGGGTTTTCAGAATGTGAATATACCTAATTTCCTAGAAATTATCCCTTTTGCTTAAGGCTTCTATTTTCAAAAGTAAATATTAAAATTACTTCTTTTGAGAAACTTTTCAATATATCAAAGGCCAATAGAAGCTATTTTACAACTTTATTTCCTAATGGTCTTGAAAACTACAAATCCTACTGAAATTAAAGGAGAAGGGGTTACCTCCTCAATTGAAGAATTTATTTAAGATGAGGCCATTAACAGGAAGAGAGTCCCTCTTTCCTGATAGATCTTGTAATATGAATGTCGAATGGCCTATCTTCTCGCTGATTTGAAATGGTCCAAGCCACATCTTTTGGAACTTGGTGTGTTTACCTTTATCCTCATGGGCTTTGTCCCATTTTAGAACTAGATCACCAACCTGCAACTGTTTAGAACTAGACGAAGCTAAATCAAACGATGAATTGATTATCTGCTGATGTTTAGCATGAGTAATTTTGGCCTTTTCTCTTTCCTCTTCTAATTTTAAAATTTGATCATGTCTGAGTTGGATAGAAGAAGAGGGGCTTTCTTCAATAAACTGAACTAGGGCTAGAGAAGGAAGCACTAGGTTGTTAGGTAGTACTGCTTCTTTCCCATATACAAGATTGAATGGAGAATTACCTATGGAGGCCTTCTGCATTATTCTATCAGCCCATAGTGCGAATATTAAAGATTTGTGCCAGTTTTTATGATTTTGTTCAATAGTTCACTTAATAATTTTGAGTAGATTTTTATTGGTAGACTCTGCTAGAACATTACCCTGGAGATAGTAATTTGCAGAATATTTCAATTTAAATCCTCTTTTAATAGAAAACTCAAACATGGCATTTCCAGAGAAATAAGATGCATTATAAAAAACAAGAGCATTTGGGACACCAAACCTGGTAATGATGAATTGATCTATAAATTCTATAATTCCTTTAGAGTTTGTTGTCTTTAACGGAATTGCTTCAACCCACTTGGTAAAGTAACCAGTAGTAGTAAGGATATACTTATGTTTTTTGGAAGACTGTGGAGTTATTTGCCCAATGATATCTAATCCCCATTGTTCAAAAGGTTGATCAATGTTGACTGGTTGCAAAGGGAAAGGTGGTTTTCTTTGTCTTCCACTGGATATTTGACAACTTCGACATTTCCTTGCATATTCATGAGTATCTCTGAATAAGGTGGGCCAATAATAGCCAGCATGAATGATTTTGTGAGCTGTTTTGTGAGCTCCAAAATGTCCTTCGGCTGGTCCATCATGTAGCTCCTGCAAAACCTTTTGTGCTTCAGGTTTTTCCAGGCATCATAATAAAACTGAATCATAATTTTGCCTAAAAAGTACATCATCAATGATTATGAAGTTTTTTGCCTTTAATTTAATGGCCTGTTTGTTTTTATAAGAAAAATTAGGAGGTGCATATCCATTTTTCAAATAAAAGATTAAATCTGCATATTGAGATTCAGAATTAGTGATACTTATCTGGTTGATTTCTTCAATATGTTCTGTATCACCTGATTCTGGAATGTTGGATGCTCCTGCTAATAACCTGCAAAAACCTTGGCCTCTAACAATCTTTGCTAGCTTGATTTCCAAGTCATATTCTTGAAGTGCTGTAACCCAATTTGCCCTTTTCTCACCTAATTCCCTTTAGATCAGTAATTGCCTTACTGCAGAAAAAGGAACTATAACTTTTGTATGGGCTTTTAAAAGGAAGGGTCTGTAATGTTTGATAGCTTTATACACAACAAAGGCTTGTTTTTCAACTTCGAAATAATTTAGTTCTGAACCCTGAAAATTTGAACTAAAAAATGAAATTGGTGCTTCCAAGTTGTGATCATTAATTTGAGTGAGTACCGCTGCATAAGATGAATCGGATGCGATAGTATACAATATGAAATGATTAGAAAAATTAGGAGTGTTTAAAGCGGGGGCATTGATTATTGATTGTTTGATTAAATCAAATGCTTCCTTTTCCACAGGTCCCCATCTAAACAATGAATTTTTCTTAATCATGGTTTGTAATGGTAAAATGATGTGAGAAAAATCGAGAACAATCTTTTGACAAAGTTGATTTGACCTAAAAATGATTGCATGAATTTTTTGTTATGAGGAAATGGGATTTTAGAAATTTATTTAATCCTATCAGGAATATAAATAGCATCTTTGGAAATGATAAAGCCCAAGAGCTTTCCTTGATTTAGAGCAAAGAAGGATTTTTTTGGATTGAGTGAAATACCATACCTTCTACAACTTTCAAAGATTTGATTCAAATCATGTAAATGGTTGGATATCTTCTTGGAAAATACAATAATGTCATCTAAATAGACGACTACTATTTTGTTGATCAATCCTTTGAAGGCTATATCAATTTCTCTTTGGAATGTAGCTCCTGCGTTAATAAGTCCAAAAGGCATTTTCTGATAAGCGTAAGTACCTCATTTTTTTTTTAAAGTAGTTTTGAGTCTGTCATCAGGATGCACCAAAATTTGGTTGTATCCTGAAAAACGATCTAAAAAGGACATTAGCTCAGAACTTGCTACTGAATGGAGTATCTGCTCCATGGTAGGTAATGGGAAATTATCTTTTTGGCTTGCCTTGTTCAGATTTCTGAAATCTATACAAATCCCGATGTCGCCATTTTTCTTCCTAACATGCACCATATTGGAAACCCAGTTTGAGTGCCGAACAGGAAAAATAATCTTAGCTTTCAAGAGTTTATTGAGTTTTGATTTTATCTGACTCTCTAAGTTCGGATGTATTTTCCTCAATTTTTGTTGAACTGGTTTTTGTTCAGAAAGCATTGGAATGGTATGCTGGATGATTGATGTATCGTATGTTTCTAAGTCATCATACTTCCAAGCGAAGACATGTTTATTTTTTCTTAATAATCTAATAAATGTTATCCTTTCTTCCACAGAAAGCCCTAGTCCTAAATTGATATTTTGAGGGTTCTACTCAGTACCGAGATTTATCAATTCAAATATTAAGGTAGAACTTTGGAGTTTTGAATTGTTTACCTGTTTAAACCTGTCTTTATTGTTGTAGAGATCTTCAAGTTTAACCACAGGTTTTGGTATTGAGTTTTCCTCATGCTTTTCTTTCATCTGAAGATCATGATCGTTTTCATCAATGATCTGATCATTGTAGGACTTGTCGGAAGTTAAGAAATCTAAGATGTCTTAATCGTGATTGAACACTTGCCAATTGGTGACATTGTCAGGAATCGATGGCCTAAAAATCAACTCTACTGAAAATCTATTTGGGCTATAATCTTCGGAAGGTAGGAGTTTAGAAGCAACATTGGCCAACAAGTCAGCTGCTGCATTCTAGGATCTAGGAATAGGTGAAATATTGAATGCTAAAAAATGAGATATAAGTTCCTGGACTAAGTATTGATAGTGCTTGAGGTGATTAGAGAGACAATGGATTGTATTTCGAACTTGTTTTATGACAATCTCTGAATTGCCAAATACTTTCAGATATTGAACTTTGAGGCCAATAGCTTTATATAGTCCTTGTACCAAGGCCTCATACTCAGCTGTATTATTCATGCATTCAAATTCTAACCTACAAGAAAGCATTGTTTTTTCTCCCTCAGGGCTGACTAAAATACACCCTGCTCCTGATCCTTCACTGGATTTAAAACCGTCAAAATATAAAGACCAAAATAAAGAATTATCAACAATTTTATTTACAGTATTCTCAGTAACATTAACACATCTTGATCTCTCGGTTTGTGAAAAACTTTCGATTTGGGATGTGAAATTTTTTACTGAGAAAGGAGATGGTTGGGAAATATAATTTCCAAAGAATGATTCAGAAGAATAATTTCCCAAAATATTATTGTTAAATGCAATTGGTTCATTATCCTGTTCGAATTCTGTGACAGTATGGGTCATGTGTTTCTCTCGATTGATTTTTATTTGATTTGGCTTTCCCTTGTAGGGTAGCCACATATGAGACCAGTCGGTAGAAATATACCCATGGAGCTTCTTAGACCAATCCCTGCTCAAGATTAAACCATGAAACTCAGGTATATCAGCGATTAAGATATCAATTCTTTGAACTACTCGTGGATCAGCCGATAACCTGATAGTAACAGAGTTTATTTCCCCTAAGACCTGGACTTTGGTTCTATCTAACTGCACAATGTCAATTGAAGACTTTTGGGGTTCTATGTTCAGTTTATAACAAACTGAAGCTAGCATTATATTAGATGATGCACCTGAGTTAATCAAATAGTTGTGTAGATTTCGATTGTAGATTTCTTAGGTTAAGAGGAAAGGGGGTATGGGAATTTGATCTGTCTCCAATTAGAATTGTATCAGTAGCCTCAACTCTACCAGAAGGTAGTTGTCCTGAATCATTTGCAGCTTTAGCACTAGGAAGAGGCGAAGAAGGAACTGCATTCAGTTCCTTAAGAAGCAATTTCTGCTGATGTTTTAATTTGCTAAGTTCAAACATGGTGATGTTTGCCTTAGTCTTCTTCATGTCATCAACAATATTGTAATCCATTGAATCTGATACTATCAACGTCTTTGATGTTGAAGGTATAATTTAGGATGATGGTTGGTTCTAAGGCACCGTTGTAGCCAACTTCCTTGTGGGTACCTTTTCCTTTGTAGTATTAGTACCTACACTCCTTTTCTTTGAACTTGCCTGGATAGGTTCAGGGACACTTTTGCTCCTAGTAGTCACAGGAAAAACTTCTTGCTTAGTTTCGGTGTCGGAGTTAGGCAATATGAAGTCCCACATTCCATGGCATTCAACAACTTCCTCTTCTTTGAATTCATCGGACGGTGCAATTGTTTCATCTTCTTCTTCTTCCTCAGGGTCTGAATCTGCATTAGATATAACATTTGGTGGTTTTGACTCAGGTTTCTTAAAATTCCTATATGGTTTCTTTGTTGAAGTTTCTGCTACTTGCTTTTTAATTTCAACCATTTCATTTGACATTGTTTTGAGGACCTTTTGAAGACCCTCCATATCGTATGGATCTTTGGTGACTTTATTCTTTGAATCATCCTTGAAAGACACTCTTTTGGATTTCCTATCTTCGAGAGCAGCTTTCTTTTCCAAAGCGATAACATGTTTTTCCACAGCGAGGGTTTTTTTCATGTTTTTGGCCAAAGTTGGTTTCCTAGACCTATCTACAAAAATGGCTATATTTGAAGGTAAGGCTGTGATATACCACTCGCTTCTAATTTGTTCACTTGGCTTGGAATCGGTGGGGATTTTATTCAAGAGCTTATTGAATCGAGAGTTAAATTCCTTAATTGGTTCTCTAGATTCAATCCTTGGATTTGAAATATCATTAATCAGTGTGGCCAAGGATCTATCATCGCCATATTTGGTAAGAAACTGCTCCTGAAAGATATTCAAACTGGTAATGGATCTAGAGGGTAAGGAAAAATACCAAGACCCAGCTGATCCTTGTAACGTGTAGGGGAAAAGCCTAACTACAACATCTTCTTCTTTTACTCCTTTTAGATTAACTGACAACATCAAATTATTTATGTGTTCCTCAGCTAATGTTCCAACATCTGGATTAAACTTTGGTAACCACTTCTCAGGATAATCAAGTAATGGATGTAATGGTGCAGGCATAGTGACTGCACCATGACTGTTCCATGGATTCTGAGCCATCTTGGGAGTACCAACGATTGCCGGTGGTGTTCCAGGTGCTTGGGGAGGAGGTGGTAATGAAGACTGAATAGGTTGTGATGTTGAAGGTGGTGATCCCTGGTGAACAATAATATGTAATGGGGAAGCGGATGTTTGACTTCGCATTGAAGATGATGAGATGGAAGATGATGGAGAAAAGGTCTCACTACCAGAACCTTCAGTGTTCTTTTTAGCCTTTTTCCTTTGGGGTAAAGGCAACTTAGCTGGTTTAATGCCGAGTTTTTCATTTTGAAGTCTGGTGAGAGGATGAGGAAGGTGGAATTGCGAAGTCTCACTGCCTTGAGATACTTCAGATCTCTGAGGTGATATGGAGAAGCCTTGAAGTTTCTGGATGATAGACTGAAATTCAGGGGACTCCGGACTTAAACGTTCTGAAGTATGGTGCAGTTGAGCAGTGGTAGTTGATCCCTCTTCTTCTCATTTGGACACTGGTGTTTCAGAATGAAAATGGGAGGTCCGAGGTGAGGTGGAGGGTGATTTACTCTGAGAATGGTCTGTAGGTTTTGATTTATTTTCCATTCATAGTTCAAGCCCTCCTTCAAGCGCCAAAAATGTTGATGCCCCGAAAATCGTTGCATCAACATCGGGGGATAACCACCCGGTCCAGACCTTAATACAACTCCTTTTCCGTTTGGGATGGTGGCTCCGGTTGGATATAATGGGACCAGTTTCCCAGTAGTGAATAAAAGGGGTGGATGAATGATTGGTTTTCTAATAAGTGATAATGAATGGAGGACTTAATCTATAAGCGAAAACATAAATGACTATTTTATCCCGGGAAGCTTCTATTCTTAAGTGCAACGTTTGGTGATCTGTGTTCGTCAATAGGCATATAGATGACACTATTCAATAAACAAAGACATTCATTTAAATAATAATTGCTTCGTTCAAATAGTTGAACGAAGTAATTGATAAAACATTGTTACACTTCTCTTTTTATATTACTGATACATGTATGATTAGAAGAATAGCAAACTGTAAACATCCAGTAGTGGAAAGTAAAAGACTGTTGTTAAAACACATGCATATATTCAATAATAGCAAGAATGATCAAACAAAAATTCACATAAAAAGAATAAATTCAGACATAGATAATAGTACCATATGAACTGCAAATCATTCCCAACGTCAATCACAATTCGAATTCCTTCTTCTGACTCAGAAATACTTTTAAATCAAGGTAGTAGTGCACATCCACATAAAAGCTTCGTTATCAAAATTGGAATAATTGGTCCAGTTTTCATAAAAGAATATGCCTAAAGTACAGTAGTGCAACTTCAGGCTTAAGTCATATACAAAAACTTACGACCATTTCTAAATACATGAAAGGGTCTATAAATACTAAATTAAACTAATAAACTACAAAATTAAAATGCTACTAAATTTGTATAACTCGATCTTGAATAACTTCCCCCAACAGCAATCTGATAATCGACAACATGATTCATCACTCTGGCTATTTTCCTTTTGACCTGAGTTGGCATATCACCAACATTGGTTCCACTTCTTGAGGGTGGCTGAAATGAGAATTGATTTGAGCAGCATAAGTGGCATCGTGTATATTGGGAATGATACACTCGATTGCATCCTTTAGGCACTTGAGGGCAGCTCTCTGGCTGTATGGTTTTACTAGGAACAACCAATAGGTGTCCCAAGTTAAAATTTTAATCCATGTGATCAATCTCCCATTCTTTTCTAGCTCTTGGTAACATGATTGCTCCAATGTTTTAGCTGATAGTAATTTACTTGGTGTAAATTGAGAGATCATGTTAGATAAATAGAGAGTATTGTTAATCAAATCAATCAAATTGTTCGTAGATAATTTGCATCTAGAAACCGCTCTCTGCTTTCATCAATTGGGACTGCCACTCCATGAATAGAATTTCTTTATGGGATTCTAATATTTTAGGAAAATTCGCTGCCTGTCCCTCATTAGTGTCCTACCAAGTAAGAAAATCCATTAAAGTCTCATTGGCTTGCTCTAAGTCCTGCCTGCCATCAACTGATTTATCTATTATAGATGTTGTTATGTCACACGGAGGTTCCACTTGAGCAGTTTTATGACACAACAATCTTATTTGTGTTATCAGTGCCTTATTAATCTGTATTGCCTCTGCTCTGAAATCGGCAGGCTGGGGAAGACTCTTGAACTTTTCTATTTGAGCTGATAATTGAGCAATTTTCTCATCTTTTATTTTTACCGTCTGTTAATTCATTTCCTTCAATTTTGCTAATGCCTCTGATAATTCTTTCTGTCTCTGAATCACTCCCAAATCTGCCCTCTGTTTCTCTTCATGCAATTGTTTGTTTAGTTGGTTAACTGTTGCTGCGTGGACAATTGTTGTTGTAGTTGTTTTGCTTTCTGTTGTGCCTCCGATAGCTGTGTTTGTAGTGAAGCGATCACTTGATCCTTTTCTTTCAACAAATTGCTCACCTCCGATGCCTTGTCCATGGTGGCCGCCGAATAGGCTCCAGCATATTGAGACAACTTTGTCAGGTCATCGGAAGGGTCGAATTCTTCCTTCCAAACTACATTGGCTGTTACTGTTTGTTCAGGGAATAGGGAAGGTTGATCAATCCTTCTCCTTTTCCGCTGTCGCTTTATTATAGCCCTGTGTTTTGGGCTATAGAAGACATCCAATGGAGGAATATCCTCCACCTGGAAAATGATTTGATTTGAAGGATCCTTGGGAATTATTTCTAATTCTGTAGTCGGGGGTAGACCACTGGTTCCTTCGCTTGGAACCTCTTTCGATGTTGTATCCTGTGTATCGCCCGCTTTGGATGTATCGACATCCCTTGAGCTCTCAAGATTGCTTATAATTGAATCAAATTGCTGCCATTCCTGGAGCAATCTTGGATCAATTTGAGTGTCGACATTCACATCCTTGCTGCTCTACTCCTACTACCTTCTCTGTTCCTCCTTACGTATTCTCTCTTGTTCTTTCTTTTGTGCTTCCTCTTTGTTTTTCCTCTTGTTCTTTCCTCTTTGCTTCTTCCTGTTCTTTCCTCTGAAGTTCCTCCTGCTCTCTTCTTTGTACTTCTTCAAAAATTTCTGATGTAGCAGGAGGTTCGTCGGTAAGCTGCTGTTTAGGCTCGCTTGATTGTGTCATCAGGGCAGTGGCTAACAAATCTAGAGGCAGAGTTTGCAACCTCTGCTCTTTAAGTTTGTTAAATTCAACTAACCCGTCATCATGGTATCTCATTTTAGCTATCGCTTGCACCTGAAATAGTGACTCGGCCGAGGAGAACAGGCCATCAAACTCATCTTCTTTATGTTCAAATTTGGTGAGTTTGGCCTGGTCTAGAACATTATAGACGACTTTGTTTGGATCAAAGCGTCTATTAGGAAAAGTGGCGGGATTTAGTATGTTAATATTTTCCGCCTCTTTCTCTGCATGCTTATAATCATGTAGAGTATAGACGCCACACCATAGAGGAAAAGGAGGCCAGACTTGCTTCTTTGAATTCCTAAGAGTCTTTGTAGCTGATGCAGATGTAAGTTGATATGCTATCTCTCGAGCTAATAGTTTGTCTGGTATATACAAGGGGAGGACATGAAGCCTGGCCTAACTGCCGAAAACTCTTACATATGTGAATTTTTCTTCTCCGAACCAGGTTCCTAATGCTATCAAGTCAATCTCTGCTTGAGAGGAAATCTTAGGAGCAGGTTTATCAAAAATTGCATAGTAAATAGGTAGCATGAATCCATTGCAGACTTGATATAGGTAGTGTTTATAATGTGCTTTCCACAACTTCTGGTGATAGATATGAATGGGCATGGGGTCCTGTGGAGTCCATCTCCACCCTAGCATAGGAAACTCAAAATTAAAACAGAGGGTGTCTAAGATGTAAGCAATAAAGTAAAATGGAGGGATGAATCTATCAGTAACACGGGATTTGTTTCTGAAGTCGAGAATAGATGTTGCTAACTTATCCGATAATATATTCCCCCAATCCATTATTTCACTATTACATGCTGCTTCCATCAAAGGTATCCTCTCTATGGAAAATTTTGAGGAGTCATGCAACCCCCACATTCGACACATCATAGCTCCAACATAACAATAAGGAGAACATAAGGAATCGATGGAGTACTTACCCGAAGACTCATGTTTGTGTTTCGCCAGGTTCTGTCTCCATTCCCATATAGGCGCTGACTCAGTTTCATTTTCATCTCTAAAATTCTCCAGGAATGCTTTGTTATACTTCTTCTCTGGTTTAGGTAAATGGTACATTTGTCTCAAATCATTGGGCTGAAACGAATCGAATACTCTCCCATCAATAGTGCAGAATGTTTTGTTCGTAATTGGAATTTCTTCAACGGCCCATCTCACCACATCTGTATATGGAAGAATTTTCTCTCGAGCCGCTATCCTGTGTAGGTAGGAATCAGCCAAATCTTTTAGAGTCGCATCGGATTTTCGGCTCGAGCTTGTTGTAGCTTGTACCGATGTTCGCTGAGGTTCTTCGGCTTCGACCAGGTTGTATATGCTTTTCCAAGTAGTATTACCGAGACCAAGACATGTGGTATCTGAGATTAATCCTTTTTTACTTGGTCCCGAATCGGCAGCATGTTGTCCTGTTACCACAGAGGCTGAAGCTGTTCCAAATTTCTTAGATGTCTTCCCCATTTGGTCTGAATTCGCTACTGCGGAGAAGCTCTGCACAAGAGAAAAAATGAACGTAATGCGGAGAATAGATGGCGAAAACCAAGTATGGAAGAATTATGCCAATTAATGAATAATGGAGGATTAACATAAGGCTCCCGTAGATACAATCTCTTGAAGAGATTTTGACATAACTGCTCCATTAATTGGTTGTTTAAGCCTGTCAATCATTTAAGTGCTCATCATATCCTTTATTTGCCGAATAGTCTATTTAAGCGTGGATTTGATTTTTTGGCGGTTGGGCGCAAGTGAATCACTACGGAGAAGAGAAAGGATTTTAATAATAATTAATACAATATGCCGAAGCCATATCAATCCTTTTTGAAAGTTGCGCTTGGCTTTATCACAATTGGCGATCGGAGGAAAGCTTGTGTGGTTTTATTTATGTCATTGTGGAATCCCCAATCGCCGATGGCAATATTGTTAATTCCCATCGGGAGTATTTAGGAGAAGACTTTTTGTTGCATACACACTGCACTCCCCGATCGCCGATAGTAATATCACATCAGAGCAAGGAGAGGGGATTTTTGTTATGATTGTTTATTTTCCCAATAGCCGATGGTTATTCGTGCTTGTCGCATCGGGGAAAACCAATGGGTCATTTGTTATGCATCCTTTGTTATTGCGATATGTGATCACTTTATTGCAATAATAAAGAATTATTCATTTTTTATTATAAGACCGATTATATATTAACTCAAAAAGTTTTTATAATGTTTTGCTTGCTTGGTGACCTTTCGAGGAATGATAAGTTGATACCAATTTAATATAAAAGGGACCCATTCCATTTTATAATTTTGAAATTAAAATTTTATGAAATGAGGGGTTGTTGTATAGCACAACAGGTCCTCAGGAATTTTCCACATAAGGGCTCCTACTGTATCTTTGAGCTGTTGTAAAATTTGGAAAATGATGTTCTGGGTCGAGCATGTTTTGTTCTTGAAAATCCTGCCATTGCATTCTTTCTAGACATCCCAGATAATAAAGCCTAGAACTAGAGTCCAAGCCTTGTTAATGATTTTGTTACCTAGGAAGTCTTTCCTCCAATTCTTTAAAGTGATAGTGATGCTGAGTCTATCCTTGTCAGTTTGCCTGAAGATTGAGGCCGCCCAATCCCACAAGGAAGAGGTGAAGGGGCAGAGGTTTAGTAAATTTTCAATCATCTCCTCCTATAAGCCATGTATATGGCATTTGGATGGGCCAACAAAGCCCCTTTTCAGAAGATTCTCCCATGTGAGAATTTTCTTTTGGTGAACCGACCATATAAACCACTTGATTTTCATCCATTGTGAGTTCTTCAAAGGTCATTCCAAACCTGATCAGGGTTTGGTTAATCAAAAACTAGGGCCATGCATTTAGCTTCTTTGAGGTTAAAGATTCCTTTGGTGTTTCGACCCCATCTTAGTTGGTTAGATGAGGATGACACCAAAATATTCCTCTGCTCCAAGTCAAGAGCAAGAGAATCCACTTGGGCCTTCAAAGGACTCTATTCACTATTACCAAGATCCTTCCACATTCTCCATTTACCATTGTCCCTTACCTGATCCGAGAGGTCACTTACCATAAGTAAACCTTTCTTGTCAGTGTCATTTTTGAGAGCGGTTAGTTCTTCCCTAAACAAATATGGTTCTTGCTACCAGTTATCCTCCCAAAACCGTGCAAGGTTCCCAGCTTGGATCTCCCAGAAACTTTGCTATTGGACAACGGCTCTATTCTCCCAAGCAAGGTTCCAAATGTGGGAGCCCTTGATGAGCGCTGACATTTGGATATGATCCCTCTCCTGCCAATTATTTTCAGATTTTTTCTTCCAAAGCTTGGCCCAAGGGGTGGTTGATTCCTTGAGCCACCTCCACCAAAGTTTGGCTCCCAAAACTCTTCTGAGGATTTCAGGGTCATGAAGCCCTAAACTGCCATGGGCCTTAGGTTTGAAGAGCTTGTCCCAAGCTACCAAAGCCCACTTATTTTTCTCTTCCCCTTTTCCCCAAAGAAAATATCATTGAATACTCTTGATTTGTTGCATAACACCTTTAGGAGAAGGAAGAGTTGAAAGCATGAAAATGGGTATAGCCTGCAGGACAGCCTTTGTAAGCACAAGACGCCCCGCCAAATTCAAAGACCTACAAGTCAATTTCCTGAATTTGTCCTGAAGTTTATTAGTTACCAACTCCCACACTCCCTTTCTCATAGGTTTGTTAGTAAGATGCATTCCAAGGTACTTGGAAGGTAATTGATCCTTTTAAAACCCAAGAATTCTAGTGAGGTTCCTCTGAATAGCAATGTTACTGTTAAAAAAGAAGACCTTTGATTTTTCAAGGCTTACCTCTATACCAAAAACCAATGCAAAGTCATTCAGGATTTCTTTGAATGCTCTGGCTTCCTTAACCGTAGGAATGCCCTACAACACTGTGTCATCAACAAATTGTTGATGAGTAGAAGCAGCACCATCTGGGGTAAGTTTTTTTTACTGGATTCTTCCTTCAGAATTTTCCATTTTGATCACTCTACCTAGCCCTTCCATCATGGGAACAAAGAGGAAGGGGGAAAGTGGATCCCCTTGTCTGAGACCCTTAGAAGGCATAAAGGTTCTAGAGGGAGAGCCGTTAAGCAGAATGGAGAAGTTGGTAATGGATACAAGGGCCATAATCCATCTTATCCAGCTGTGGTAAAAGCCATAAGCTCTTAGCACTGCCTTGATGTAAGACCAGCTTAGCTTATCATAAGCTTTCGCTAGGTCAAGCTGCATGATCACACCAGCTTGCTTATTGTTCTTAAGAGAGTGTACCACCTCGTGAGCTTGTATGATGTTATTGAGAATCTGTCTTCCTTCCACAAATCCAATTTTCTCCTTTGAGACGAGAGCAGGAAGAAGAGGCTTGAGTCTTTTAGCGATCACTTTGGAAATAATTTTGTACACCACATTACATAAGGCTATCGGTCTCAATTTATTTGGTGTCATAGATTTTTCCTACTTTGGAATCAAAGCTATGAAAGAGGCATTAAGATATTTCAAAACAATTTTTGATCTTCTAGAGTCTTCCACAACATCAAGGATATCACAAAGAAATGGAACATCAAACGATATTATTTTAAATAAATAAATCTATTTAAAACATGATGTTAGGAGAAAACCAAGACCGCTTAACAAGTCACTAACATTATTATTGTAGAAATTTCTCTATAGATTAGCTAGCTCTGATACCATGTAGAAATTCTCATTGTAGATTAATCTGATTATGAAATTTACTAAAGAAAAATACTTAATCTACTTCTACAATCAAACTTGCGGAAGCTTAATCGATTTTGAGCAAGATCAAATAGAACATATATAATAGAGAAGAAGATCCAATCACACATGAAACACATAAGAATACTCTAGGAAAAGCCTCAGCTAGAAACCCTGCTCTCTGTATTATCAAACAAGTGGAAATATCTTAGGATTACACAAAGCTTTAGCTCTCAAGCTATCCAGGTCTTAGTACAATCCCTCATTGCTGCTCATAGATAGAATATACAACACATATGCCTTCTCCTTAGGCCTCCAAGCCTCCTATTTCCTTGTGCAGTTTCTCCTGGGTCCTCCAGTTGTAACCTGTGTGATTCTCTTCTCACACATTGCTCTGACCTCTGTAGTAACTACGTAAGCCTCAAGGAATGAATTCCTTCTGCATGCAAGAGATATTCACATGGGAATATTCTAGCAACTAATAGTACACTATCCCTGCCTTTAATCTCAACTGGGTCTTTGTCTGAACTGACATGCATGAGTTATTTACGACAGAATATTCAGTGATCTGGAGAACATTAGTTGCATGCATGCATGCATTAACTGATTGAACTCACAATTAGTTCCACAAAC
>APFE030266879.1:17048-41839 GCA_000404065.3 Pinus taeda | reverse complement strand
TCTCCAATACCGTAAAGATCGCGTCGTCGGTGGCTATGGATGGTAGTTTCATCCACTACTTCGCCGCATCCTTCTGCACCATGATGTATATGTTGTGCATATCTGCCTTAAACTCTGCAAAACTATTCAGACTGTTATACACTGTAGTTGATAGACGTAGCCTCTTATTGATCCACATCTGAATGCTCACCTCCATGAGCTCCCAGAAAATTTTGATGTCGCGAATCCGTTTCGAGTCCTTGGTGGTCCAGAGTGAAGGTACTTCGCAGCCTCTGGTAACTCTCTATCAATGTGGGGGAACTGATTGTCATCTGGCAGTTCCTACCATCAAGATAGATAAGAGCAACCACGCATAGTGGAAGGTCTTAGCCTGCACGTGGGCTTCACGACAGTTTATCAAAAATTCTTTGCAGAGGAATTCAACCCAATTGAACTGAACCCCCTCCATGCACTGCTCGGCTAACACGACCACCGGCATTGGTACCTCATCAGTGCGACATTTTCTCATCATTTTGTTGGCTAGGAGTTGGGTGGCTACGCGCACCACATTATCCTTGATGCTAGAGATGATGTAGCCCCTCTTCTTTTTCTCTAGCTTATACTTTCCTTTCATGGCCTCTGCAAGGGCCAGATCGATACTTTTTCCAGCTATTGTCGTAGGGTTTGTTACTTTTCAGGGAAGCCGAGAAATTCGGTGACTAAGGTCTATCGTGATGGGAATAGGCTCCTCCAGCCATAGATACCTATCATGCACTAGGCACAACAGCTGCCTGATGACGAAAATGGTGATGGGCATGTGGTGGAAATGTAGTATCCATAACAACTGTAGCAACTCGGTCTTTTCCACACCACACACCCATTTTCGCAGCTCTAGCACTATCACTTCCCCCTCTATATTCCACTTCATCAGGTTGGTTGTCTCTAAGTGCGAGAACTTCTTGCTGTCTACGAGGTCCCAGTCTCCAAATTTCATGGTTGGCATGCAACCTAGGTGCGCACCCTCAAATATAATGTAGTCGGGGAGGAGTAGGGTCTAGAGCGAGCTTTTTGTCTCATCCAAGTTCTTTGGCACCTTGGTTTTCCCTTTCCGTGGAGGGACATATGCTGATAGTTTTGTTGCAAAGCACAACGGTTGAATTTCCTCCTCAACGTCTTCCTCTTCTTCTGGGGTTGCAGTCAGGGCCTACAAATATTCCTCCTCCTCATCTATTTCAATCGTAACTGCCTTCCCCTTCTCTTCCATGGATAATTTGTGCCACAAATTCCTTTGGGACATGTGTACAGGCACCATTTCCTGTTTATCCTTCTTAGGCCTCGATGTTCATGGTGATTTGGGGATTTTTGTTGCCACCGCGGTGCCTTCTAGAACATCCTCCACCATGTGGGTTTGTGCGGCCTCGCTGGCAGTTACCTCCTCAATTCCTAACCCATCCATAGTGGTTGTCATCCTCTCTGGGTTGTATTTTGTCTCTAGCGAACTTAGGGGCTCAATTATTGCTCGACTTCGAACACCCAGTGCTCTGCTCAAGTGCTCAATTCTCAAATGACCAAGTGTTGTTCGCTGGCTAGCCCTGTGAGTTTTATAGAGACTTCCAAATTCAAATTTGACCATTATCCCCAATTTCGAGCCATTAATGCTTTCTTGGCGATAGATTTTCCAAAATGTTGCCCATAACTCGCATCTTAAATGCCCACCGCCCTCTCCATTTTGCCTCAAATTGAACATCCCATCATGAACAGTGACACCAATGGTCACTTCCCAGCCAACCCACGTGGCAGCACAGCCCTCCGTGCGTGGTCGAGAACCTGTGACATGCACATCTCTTATATCGTGCAGCCACCAGTGCTAAGACTGTCCTTCCTACGGCTAGTCAGGTGGGTGCACCACTCGTTCGGAGCTTCATCTCATCCCCCGTCATGGTTTGCGGGGAATCCCCATCTTCCCTTGTAGTGATTGGCATCATGCACCCTATGATTTGGACTGTGCTGCCCTGGTCACTATGTTTGGCGAGATGTAGTCTCAGCCATGGCAACAAACTAACCAATTCATGACGATAACTTTCCAATTTGTCAGTATGATTGTATGTACCTTGCCTTGCCATCCTCAGTTTCTCAATGAGAAGTGCTTTCTTTATTTCATTTTCCAGCTTCTTGACCTCTGTGTCTATTAAAGTGTTTTTCTCCCTTAGCCGTACCCAGTCTTTTTCAAGTTCACAAAGTCTAAAGTTTCCCCGTCGGATTTCTTCCTTAAGTCTTAGATGTTCTGTTTCACATAGTTGTGTGGTTTCTTCGTTTTGGTCATCGCGGACCATCGTATCTATGGGTGTTGTTATGTGTGGACTCGTCTTTACATGCTCCACAGGGACTACAACCCTTGCTTCATACTTCAGCTTCAGAAGTGCTTGTGCAGTTAGAGTTTCATACATGGTCCTATAGGCCCATCGAACCGCTGGTACACCCAGGTCCCTGTCAGTGCGTTTCACATGGTGGACCCTTTTCAACACTTCGCACACCCTGTCAAAGTCTTCCCTGTGTATGATTGTTTGGCGCGCTAGGTTGTATCATGCTTCATTGTTCATGCACTTGTCTTACCTACTTTTGCTTATTGTTCCTGTCTCCTATTGCGAGAGTGGTGTTCATTCGTGCAGGTTCCGTACCATACACCTGTACTCATCTGGAAAGGTGGGAACGCAGGTTGTTTCGTCCATCTTGCCTAGTTTCCATATACCTCTAAGGCTTCCTAAATCGTAAGAGCATCATCTTTCGGCATTCGCGCCAGTCGTCAAAGCTTCTTTGATGCATTTCCCACCATCTTGCGGGCGTCGCACGTAGTGCCCATTTCAGAGCATCGAATCGCTACTATTATGGCACCGCGCTTTCAAATTTGTTTAGGAATTCATCCACCACTATTAACCTGTCATACATAGGCAGATTTCTTGCCTCGGTTGTCACATAGTGCAGTGATCTTACCATCATGTTGCAATTAAGTGTGGTTACCTCATGTAACTGGTTCTTCCATCATTCTGTTTCCTCATCTGAATCTGATGTGCAAGAGCTTTTACACTCCCACGAAATTCTACTATCCATTGTAGGATTCACTCAATCCTGTTCCTGAGCGGTTATCTTGTAGATACAGTCTAGCTCGTCTTCGCACACTGGTTCCGTGTAGCACGCTCCTTCCACAGGTTCTAAAGGTACCACTACGTGTAGTGACCTTTTTTCAAAAATCATTTTGCGCTTCTTCAGATTTATGACTTTGTTCATATCAGTGGCCCAATCTATTCCCAGTAGTGTGGGATAGGGATTGTTGTCACCTACAATCTCTATCACCTCAAAATTTGCAAGCATTCTCACACCTTCGATATCTACCGTTATTCCCTGCAATGTTCCCATCGGTAAGATCTTCTGCTAGTTCGTCATTTGTAATTGAATAAGGGACCATTACAATGCGGACCTACCCATACGTTCCCATGTTTTCTTTGGTAGCACATTCGCGTCCAATCCTAGATCTAGAATTATTTGATCCATTTCATATTCCCCCATTTGCACAGTTAATCTCATTTTCTTTCCTGTTCGTAATGCATTCTTTCCAAGTTTCTGGACTACGCGTGGTTCGCCCGACCCAGTGCACATAGTGATAAACTCTTGCAGTCCCTTCACTGCTTTGTTGGTGCACAACAATTTCATGCATGTCTCCAGAAATGTAGTGAGCATTGAAGGATCCATCTTTAGCTCTAGTTGATCCTTACAACCTGAAGTGGAGGCCTCCATGAAGCTCTTTTTAGCTTCCATGAATGTCTCCTTCGCGCGCTCCAGATCAAATTTAGGTTCCTTTGTAGGAGCCTTGCGAACCCACGCACTTTCTTCAGGTTCCTTTCCTTTGTCGTTTCTTGTCATGATACCACTTTGGAGCACTATGTTTACATCCGGGTCCTCTTTGTGCGGTTCAGACCTCATCATTTGCAAATTCTAAGTCCGGAGAGGCTGAAGTGTCCCTTTATCGTGTAACCTCACTATCAATGTAGGGCAGTCCTCTGTCTCATGATCAAACTGAGTACAATATAAACATGACGCTCTTGTTGGATTTGTACAATTGTGGGCATAATGCCCTGGCCCTTCGCAATTGTAACAAATTAGTTGTTTGCGACCCCTTCCTGGTCCCATTCCTCCTTGACCTCGTCCACACCATTGAAATATAGCATGCGCCATCTCTACATTTGGATCAAGGGCTCTCATTTTTATCTACACTCTATAGGCAGGAGTCTGATCCATCATCAACTCGTAACTTCTGTAGGTGCACTCATCATGGCCTATCGATCTACAAAAGTTATAAAACAATTGCTAGGACATCCGCGTATACTTCTGTAATAGGTGACAATTATTTGTAGTGTGTTTTCCTCCTATCTAACAAATCGTGCACCACAATGCAGGTGCCACGCTTGATCCCGCTTGTGCCTCTGGTCTTAAGGGCATCGAACCTCCTCCCACCAAGTAATTCGCAAAAACTGGACAATGGTCCTTGTCATGCCCCTGGCCTTTGCATTTTATGCACCATACCTCCTTGCGCGCTTCCGGGTGAGTTGTACTATCTTGTTTCAAACTTTGCATTTACAGACACAAATTTTACAATTGCGCATGGATTTTTTGAACTCCTAGGTCAAGACCTTGTATTGGAGTGTCGTGCAATCTCATTGCAATCTCGGAAGCCTCAACCTAGGTGGATAACTTCTGCTGTGACAGAGGCATCCTCAAATGTGGCGTTAGTGATGCAACAAACCATGCGTGATGCTGTCCATCTGTCAAGGTCATGTTGCCTTCACGGATCATACTTTTCAGTCTCTAATCTAGATCCCATGGGGTCTCACCTGGAAGCATCACGATTTTCGTAAACCCAATAATCGATTGTGTCTCCGACTTTGCACCTTTAAATTCTCTGTTCAGCGCAGCCTGGATATATGCAATTCCTACGTTTGGGTGGTCATTAGAGTGCTTAATGTACCACATTAGTGTGCATTCCTACAACACGGTTACTAACGTTTCATTTTTTATATTATCATCCACAACTCCTTGTGCTTCGCATATGGCTCTTACCATGAACCAAAATTGGTATGGATCTTCGTTCCCTACTCCTCTGATTACCGGGAATTTCATCGCGCTCACCATATTGAACTGTGGTGGTGGCAAAGGTGTGGTGGTGGTGTAGGTGGGGGTGGTATGTGTAGAATTCATTGCCTTATCAGACTGATTGCGCTTCTCGGAGAAAATTTCAGTAGCTCTTCTTCACTTTCCCGCCGTGGCGAAATCAAGGGATTGTTTTCTATCTCTGCGCTACCTTAGTTTCTATACATCCTCCCAATTCGCGTAGTCCCAAACATTAATTTATTTACATAACCCACTTTTAACACAACAACATTTTAATCCGAGTGTTCAACGATTTAATGTACTTACCTCGTGGTCTGTTTAGGAAGCGTCATTCCGCCTCGCTGTAGCTGAAGGTCCTATCTACCGCGAACTCGGTGATAAATCCTCCTATAATTCAATCAAGCCAATGGTCCACAACGCGCATGATCTTATATTATAATGATTTTAGTCTATGCACTAATTTTGGAGTCCACACAATCGGTTTGTTGTGCCTACACCTTCCCTGATTTCCTGCTAGCTTCATGATCCACTAATACAACTTAGAGGGAAAGGATGCAAAGAAAATTTCATGGATTTCTGTATATAAGTAGTGATCTAACCACTGTTCCTTTGATACTCACGGATTCTTGTTTTCCCGTGCCAAAAATTCGTGAATCTTTCTGTCCAACCACCCTTCAATTTATTTCTTCGTCGGATTCTAGTGACACGACATTAGACATCCCTCATGCAAATCCCGGTCTAAAAAATGGAACCATTTGTTGGCTTCTTGGGGCCTGACCCAGGTTTAGAGGTGATTTAGCCAAACAAATCCTGATAGTACTGGCCCTTTTGGCAACAATCCGTGGAGCGCAGACTGAGGTCTCACCGGAAGTAGTATGGGAAGGTGCTAGAATCAGGTTTCCACACCCTGGAGATGTTTAATGTTTTCTAGTGGTTAGCGGTTCGACTTTGCACACACGTTGCTACATGCACTTATCAGTACTTCGCAGCCGGTGATGCTGCCTTCGCGCAACACTACTTGGGGGCCGAGTAGTGTTATTACCCAAATCTTTACTAGTAACCCAATTTTAGTTGATTAACTTAGCTTATATGTATGCTTTCATTTATATTTACCAGTATTCACCATCCATACAACATCGCACAGTAAATAAACAATATAAGTGTAATTGATATCAAACATGTAATAACATAAGAACAGATACACAGAATTCAGATAAATTTCTCTTTATTATTCTTCTTGCTTGGTTACATACTCGACTCCGCCCTATGCACTCAGCTGCAGGGGTCCACGCACTTAGCTGTGGACTCTACTAGGCCTCTACGCACCTAGCTGTAGAGTCTCTTCCTAATACTACGACCCAAGACTGTAGACTCTTGCTCTATGCTTGCCATCCTTTTTTACTCCATTCGTTTGTTAATTCTTCTTGACTTCACTTCCCTACTTTACAACTTAGAGCCTTGCTCTATTTATATAATCCCATGTCTGCGGACCATGGGTAGGCCGACAATACATTCAAAACTTAAGGCGGACAACCCTATGACTCTAACATACAATTCCTCCGCACTCGCAATTCGTGGAGTTTTTAAAATAATATTATTCAAAACTTGGGCTTTGAGCCCCAAAACATGCTGCGGGGGGATTCCATGCCCAACAATTTAACATAAAATTCAAAAGTAAGAACAAATTTTATTTAATAGAAATTTCAAAAGTGACTCAGAGTCTTTTGCATTGTGGGTTCATTTATGAAGCTTCTTTTGTTTTTATATTGTAGCTCTGTAAAATATGTGACATATCAAAGATAGAAACAGAGAAACATGGTCACAGATTTTAAAAAGCTAGAAGCAGCAAAAAAGGTTTTAGGTGTTTATCATCAGAGAGTGTTTAGTCGAGTAGCACATAAAAGAGAGGATTATGATCCATTTCTCATCAGAGAGCTTTTTGTTGAACAACTAATAAGAAGAAAGTTTAGTGATTCATTTACCATCACATTATTTTTGGCTGGGTAGCACATAAGGAAAGAGGATAGTGATCCAAAACCTTTGACAGGCTCGAAACAACAATTGATAGTGCACATTCTTTGACTCGATTCGATTTATTGAACTCTTAGTCATAAATTTGAGGAAATGAGTTTTGTTTTCTAACATCAAGTCCCTTAATTTTATGGATATCCAATTTTTTTACAACAAGCAACAACCATGGATGACTCAACACAAATTTAAACATTCATGATAAAGAAGGGTGCAATAAACCTAATATGAAATACATTCATTATACGTCTCTACTGCAATATTGGTGCAAGTTTTTTTAAAGAAAACAAATCATAATGAGTTGCAATGGTGGTACCATCAACACTATATGGCAGGTAGTTATTGCAATTTTTTTTTTTTTTATATTTTTAAGATGATATGCACCTTTAGCTCACTCCTCGGGGTAGCATTTAATTTAAACTTTCTGGTATTTATGATATCAACCGGTTTTACGACCAATGTTTGATTTTGATTTAGGCATTTAGAGAGGACCTAGAGAGACAAGATTTTTTTAGTGTCCCCATTTTTACATAATGGCGGTGTCCAATATTCCAGAGTATGTAGAGTATATCAAGTCAATACTCACCATACTGGCCAATAATTTTCCCACATTCAAACAATTTCTTTTTGCATATATTTTACACTACGAAGTATAATTGAGTTGAATTACTTGACACACAAAGAACATACCAGTGGAAAACTTAAATAGTAGATCAAAACCAGTTTCGAAAATTTAATCACCAAAAAGTAAAAACAAAAACAAACGCTTATAAAAACTTTAAATAAAACAACTCACTTGCATTGACAAGCAATTATGATGATATGTTGTTCAAAGCACATTCTGGCACTAGTTTTCTTGATTGATTATGCTTAATTGCCTTCTTATATCATGACTTTCTAAGCAACACCAAAACCACACAAAGTACTAGAGCTGCCACCCATCCAATAATTGCCCCCACAAATCCCAGTTAAAATGTTTTTCTTTTTATCAGTTCTAGGATCCTCCTTCGACACATTAGTGGGCTTCACAACCTAGCAATAGTAAGAATGCTGTCGAGGTTTCACATTAGTCACTGAACAATTTCCTGCAAACTTAACAGTCCTCTGACTCAACTTGGGCATTAGACACGAAGGTAGCTCTCTTGTCAAATAATTTGCAGTACTAGATCTTACATTTGGTATAAGTATGAGAGTGGGCACCGATGGATATAGAAAAAGCCAAACAAGATGAGTAGGTTCACTAGCCTGATAACATGAAACTTTGAACTTCCTCAACAATAGTCGCATGGTTTAAGTGTTCAAGCTCTGTCTTTCCATTGATTTAAGAAATATTAATGAAGATGAGATCGACTGCTAATGCATTCTAGATGTATCTGCTACTGTTGCTTATCAATCACTGGCAGCAAGACTGAGATCCTAGATAACAAATTCTGAATTTCATCAATATAGAAAAGCATTCAAATCAATCGACGTAGCTGCTACTGATTAGGGTTGTGGATAACCTGGGACATTTGTGTTGTTCATGCAAAACACAAACTTGAAACTGTACACCTGGTATTTAAAGAAGAACAATTGACTCGTCTCCACTCACATAAATATGTTTACTTTTCAATTCCATTCAAAAGTTCTTTTTCTAGGTCTTCATTTCGAGGTAAGTGGTAATTAAACTTATGAACAAAGTACAAATGTAGTATATTTTGCAAAACATTTGGGACACTTGTGTTGTTCATGCAAAACACAAACTTGAAATTGTACACTTGGTCTTCAAAGAAGGACAATTGGCTTGTATCGACTCAGATAAACATGTTTACTTTTTGATTTCATTCAACAGTTATTTTTCTAGGACTTCATTTCAAGGTAAGTGATCATTAAACTTACGAAACAAAGTACAAATGCAGTATATTTTTGAATGAATTTGATTAATGTTGTACTTCAAGTCAAGATTAATACCAAACTATTAATATTTCATCTTTATATTATATATATATATAATATATATATATAGTAATATTAATGCTCATCAAAACTGTGTCGATGCCTTCCCGAGGCTTCTTGATCTACTTCGCTACCCTTTGCATGTTGCCTTATATTCTTGCTATGACGTTTCTCTAGACACGATGCTACATGGTTGTGGCTTTACCATTATTCAACATTTGTGGTGTAGTTTGTTGTTTTTGGAGGTCTAGATTTTTCAAGGCACGCACTTTGTTGAAAGCTTGTGGGAAGCTTATTTCACATTCTCCCTTTACTATAAAATTCTCACAATTCAACCCTCAAAAAATGATTTTACCTTGGTGTGTCCAATCACATTTAGGTGATTGACTACCTTTATAATTTTTTTTTATAAATAATTAGAATTTTTAGGGTAAGCAATTTATAATGGAAGTAGGAAAAGGAAAACCAACAAATGCAGAAAAAAATTACAAGCCTTACTTTGAAATCAAAGATGAGATGCTACCCTTTCAGTGTGAAATGGGCTATGTTGGTGAGTTTAAGGAAAATTTTCAATGCTCTTTTAAGTGGTAATGGTACCCTTCGGGCAGCAAAATTGAAGGGAAGCTTTGCCTTTGTTTTCTTTGATATTAGTGGTTCTACGCATTCTACATATGTTCAACCATTAAAACTTAATCTTAGGCCTTAGCATGCAATGTATGCATATATTTAACAACTTAGAATTCATTAGTCATGTGCAAAACATGACAACCCTAGCTAAAAAAATGAACATATCCTTGACTACAAGGGACATAATTGAATGACCATCTAATGCATTGATTCATAGATGATTCCTCTATGAATCAATGGTCCACGATTTTGGTCACCAACATTAGTAGAGACAAAATGTGTTCCAAAAAAAAGAACATTGAAATTAGAACATATAATACATACAATTACGATCTCATGGATTATCTAACATTTGAAGGAAAAAATGTAGATGCAATTTACCCATTTTCCTTTTGTCCTTTACCTATAACTCATATTAAGGAAAACTACAAAACTTAAGGAAAATAAAATTGTCAAACATATGTTGACTTAATTAAATATATTGTGTATTCATATGGTTGATAAATACATAGTTCTTTGCATCGGGAAGGAAATTTATTCTTACCAAATGTAAGTATTCCTGGATATGCTTTTAACATTGAGGCTTCAATCTCTATGCAACGTGTTAGTACAATTGTTAGATATGCATTTAACATGGAGCTTTCGATTTCTATGCAACGTATTAGAATGATTCCTTGTTGCTTAGGCTGATTGACATGGAAGGGTCATGTTGTTCTAATTACATTTAACCAAAGCTAATTACATCATAGCAATACAAAATCAATTAGTAGCTAAATTAAACTAGGCGGTAGGGAACGCTAGCTATGCAGCCTTGTTAATTAAGTAATACATTTTTTTGATTGTTTATAAATTATTGATTAAGTAATATATTTTTTTTATTCTTTATATTTAATTAAAGTTCACTTTTTAAAAGTATTTCTTTGATTTGATTGATTTGAAAGAAGTATTTATCTAAACCATTTCTCTAATTTATTATTTGTTTAAGTTTCATTTTGTGGAAAGTTTCTGATTTATTTTCTGATCTAATTTGTTTAGAATTCGGTAGGGATTAAACCATTTCTCTAATTTATTACTTGTTTAAGTGTGAATTTTTGGAAAGTTTTCCAATTTATTTTTGATTTAATTTTGTCTAGAATCTGGTATGGATTCATTGAAATCACAAGTTCACTAGTGAACTCTTCACAGATTCATTCAAATCAGAAGTTTGACAGGGGAACTCTTATTGAAATCATAAGTTTGACAGATGAACTCTTCATAAACGAAGTGCCTGAGAAATTTTTGAGGGTGCTAAATCCATATATGCAATCAAGATTTGGCCACAATTGGTTTCCCATAATTGACGATCAAAAAACTAAAAAAATCACAATAAACATACTCCTATATTATAATATTATTTTCTTTAATTATATTTATTTTTAGTAAAAATTAAAAAAATATATGTAAACTTTATATTACTTAGTTAAATTTTACATTAATCTATTTAAAAAATAATTAAAATTTAAAAAATGTTAAATTGGTTAATATTAATTATTAAAATTTCATAATTTTTACTAAATAAAAAAAATAAAATATTGTATTCAATTAACTAAATTATTATAATTTGTCACCACGACCAGTTTTTCCATACTGCTTAATCGAGCTCCTTCAACAACCTTCACACCCTCCAGAGGTCTCAGACAAGGAGATCCACTCTCACCTTTCCTCTTCATTCTCATGATGAAAGGGCTAGGCAGAGCGATCAAAATGGCAAATGTTGAAGGACGAATCTAGTGTATCAAACTCACCTTAGATGTAGCGGAAAACACTCATCAACAATTTGTGGATGACACTATGCTACAGGGCATACCCACAGTCAGGGAAGCCAGAGAGATCAAACACATCTTAAATGACTTTGCTATGGCAGCAAGCATACAGGTAAGCCTCAACAAATCAATTTTTTTTTTCTTTAACACTAACATTGTTATTCAAAGAAATATTATTAGAATTATTGGGTTCCAAAGGGAACACCTACCTTCCAAGTATCTAGGCATACCCCTTAGTGATAAACTTCTAAGCAAGAAAGTGTGGGAGCTAATAAGAAACAAACTTCAGGACAAGGTTAGAAAATGGACATGCAGGTCACTAAATTTGGCAGGGCACCTTGTGCTCACACAGGCATTCTTGCAGGTAGTTCCCATTTTCATGTTCTCAGCTCTTCCTGCTCCTAAAGGTATTAAACAACATATTAGGAGCATACAAAGGGATTTTCTATGGGGAAGAGGAGAAGAGAAAAAGAAGTGGGCTTTAGTTTCCTGGGATAAGTTATGCAAGCCCAAAAGCCATGGTGGCTTGGGGCTGTATGACCCTGAAACCCTTAGTAGAGTTTTGGGAGCCAAACTTTGGTGGAGATGGATTAAGGAGTCGACAGCTCCCTGGGCTAAGCTTTGGAAACAAAAATATGACAAGTATTGGTAGGAGGAGGATCACATTAGAATGTCAAGGAAAATCGGGGGCTCCCATATTAAAAGTATTGTTCAGCAACATAGCTTCTGGGAAATTCGAACAGGGAACCTAGCACGATTTTGGGAGGATAACTCACAACAAGAACCCAACTTATATAAGGATGAATTAGGAGCTCTCAAAATGGACACAGATAACAAAGGTATATTTATGGTCAAAGACTTCTGGGACCAAGAAAAGAATAATGGAAAATGAAGGAATTGGAAGGATCTAGGCCAGAGTGATGAGAGTCCTTTGAAGGCCCAAGGAAAAGCTCTCAACCAGGATCTAGAGCATAGAAGGATTCTAGTATCCTCCTTAACCGACCAATTAAGATGGGGAAAGAACACCGAAGGTAACTTTAATCTCAAAGAAGCTAAAAAGGAAGTAACATGATTTAACTATCTAAATCATGATCAAGTATGGAAGAAACTATGGCCGAGCCTCCATTGGATGAAAATAAAGTTATTCATCTGGCTAGTTCATCAAAGGAAAATCTTAACTTGGTAGAACCGCCTAAAAAAAGGCTTTATTGGCCCTTCCAAATGTTACCTCTATGGCTCTCAAGGGGAGACAATGCATCACCTTCTCAACCTCTGTCCATTCACATCCAATGTGTGGGACTAGGTAGCCTCAATTTTTAGACATTTAGATAAGGATTGTCTCAACATATCCAATACTTTGAAGAATTAGAGGAACAACTTCTCTGGGAATGAAATTATTAATAAAGCCTGGATTCTGGTTCCAGGCTTGGTTCTCTGGAATGTTTGGAAAGAGCGAAACGGTTGGATCTTCAAAAACAAAGCAAGCAAGCCACAACACATAATTGACCAAATTTTAAGGCAACTCAAAGACACATTAAGAAGCTTGTTAAGGACACTTCCTAAGGATCCTCCTCTGCCCCAAGAGGCATGTGTTATACTTCATTTGGGCCTCCAGTCCATAAGCCCATAGGGAATAATCAAGGGAGTAAGTCAAATAAATGCAGATAGTGACATTTGGCAGCCTCCTCCTTATGGTTTCCTAAAGGTTAATATAGACGGAGCATCTAAGATCAATCCACGGTTAGCTGGCTTTGGGGGTGCTATAAGAGATGAACAGGGTCAAATAAAGAAGATCTTCCATGGCCACTTGGGTAAGGCCACTAATAACATGGCGAAGATTATGGCACTAGAGCAATGCTTCAAAATCCTATTGGATTCAAATTTGCATCATGTTATCATTGAAGTAGACTTGGAATTGATCATTAGAGCGACTAAGAAAATTTGTAATGACACTTCTTTGGATAAAGTATCGAAGCACTGGAGGCTTTTGCAGTTCTTTCACTGTATCCACTCCCACCTACAAACCTTAAAAACTGTTAGCTTTGTCCATGTGAAAAGAAAAGCTAACATGTTAGCAGATCGTTCACTGAACGAAGGAATCACCAATATGGATAGGGATTCTCAGTATGCTTGGGATTTGTTACCACCAGGAAAACTGTTGGAGGATTGTCTCTGTCAAGGGGACAAAGATATGGAGCTATGATTTCACAGAAAGGATAGAAGTGGTTCAGGAGATAGTCGGTAGGGTAGGGAACACTAAAATGTCTGCCTTTTTTGGGTATTAGTTGCAATTCAAAGCTCAGTATTCCGTCGGATCTGTGGCAAGAGTATCGACTCTGGAAGTACCACAAGTTTGGTTTTCCATTGATGAAAACTTTATGTGGAAATTTTGATGGTGTTTGGGGTTTGGCTGAGAATCTGGGAGGAAGACACAAGAACCATCTGATGTTCGTGATTAAAGGCTATCACTTGGTGAAAGAGCGGGCAAGCTACTTCTCGAGGTGTTTGATTCTAAAACCACAAGTGGTATCCTTAGCATTAATTGCCCAATAGCATAAGGATCGTGCAAATTAAGTAGCTCTGAAAGTTAAGAGTCACCAAATCAAACTTTATTTTGCAATCTAGTTCCTCTAGCTAAATCCCAAAGCCTACAACCATAACCCCTAATGAATAAAGGGTGGAACCTCTTGCTGGATCGAAATTGTGTGGAACCAAATAGTTGCTCACATAAGCAACGTGCGAATTGATTTTCATATATCTCGATCAAAGCATTATGCTCCGTTAAAGCATGCAAGAAGTTAACCCTAGAGAGGTCTTAGATACCTTCTTCACCCACTTTAGTATTAAAGCCAAATTAGTGTTCAATGGAGTAATGTGAACCATACCCCTTGTTACATTCTAAAATTCCATCACCACCTTCAAAATTTGAAAACAAAGTTGATGGAAGCCTTCAAACCTTTCCATAGTGTATAAGATTCAGCATGATTATTTATTGAAATATCAAGAACCCAAGCAAATGCGCTTTCAATTAATCATATAGGATCTGTAATAACCCCTATATCACCCACCACCCCACTGTATAACGTGCTAATTAGTAAGTTAAGAAAATTAGTAGAGTATTTAGAATCTTAATTGAATAATCAATAATTATTAGTAGTAGGAATTTAATTTTCATGGAATGTTCTAGAATATTTATGGTTTTTTGGTCTTTTTAATTAAGTTGATCAATTAAAAAAAATTCCATACAACCAAGTATCATATAAAACAAGTTATGGTGTTTGGTCATGTGGTATTGATAAGCCTTCATATTATATGAAAGCTTATTTACATTAGAAAATATCCATGGTAAAGTGAGTGCAAATCCTCATGATTAAAAATCTAGATACATGTTTTTATAAATGTATAGATGTTTAATTTATGTATTACTTGTTTTTATAATTAATAATAATAATATAATTTAAAAAACAATCACAAATTAGTTAAGTTTTATGTTTTTTAAATCTTAATAAAATGAGATATACTAAAGTAGTGTCTATTGTTATTGATTATGAATTGATATCTATTATTTACTAGTCATCTAATTTATATGGTTGCAGTAATTTCATTGTAATCAAACATATTGTTTTTCAATAACACAAGTTTTGGAAGTAATTTTTTTTACTTTGATATATATTGAGAAAGGCATGTTTCCTTGAAAATTGATATCTACCAATATTTATTAGCCATCTCATTTTTATGACTGCGCTAGTTTTATTATTTTGAATTTTTCTAACCAAACATAAACTTTGCAGCTAGTTTTAAGAATTAGAATCCTAATTTTTTGAGTACATTTGATGGACTTAGTAGGTTATTTATTTATTCAATATGTGTGTGATTTTATTAAAATGTGTTAGTTGTATTTCTTTCTCCACTTATAAATAAATGTTAAGAACATTGATTTGGCTCCTAAGACATAAAACTTAATAAACCATAACGGATTCTATATCATTTGGTAACAAATTTCAAAATCTCAATGACAAATACGTGTATTATTTCCATTTTAGTATAACAAAATTTCCATTTAGATATTAACAAGAGTATTTTGGGAACATATTTCAATTTGTACAAAATATATTATGAAGTAAGTTTACACTTCTTTTCATTTTTTTAATGGATCATTTGAATTTCATTAAATTATTAAATTTTGGTAATAATAGTAGTATATTTTATAGTCCTCATTACATTTCTAGAATCGTTAATAGACAAAACGGAAACATTATTTATAAGTAATTATAATTTATAATTATAGTGAATGAAATATAGTTAATGGTTTCAATTTTCTTAATTAATTATAATTTGATTAATTATTGTATTATTTAAAAATATTTTGTTCATAGACTTAAATATTTCGTTTCAATTTTTATTTGTAGAATTTATTTTAATGCATATTTAGGTGAAACGGGAATTAGAATGTTTTGCATATCATTCTCTTAATAGTCTTAATATGAAAAAGTAAGGTATTTATATATTGTTAAATGGATTGCTTGTCATTTCTGTGGTGAGGTGAGGGATATGTATACAAAAAAATTACATACATAAAACAAAGTGAAAAATAAATTGTTGCTTTCCGTTTAAGTTAAGTTATGTGATAAATCAAATAAGAAAAATGGTTTTAGTTTGTTTTGCTTATGATAAAAGATCCTATGAAGAGCTATTCATCCTTTCCACTCTCAAAGTAGCTAGGCATTGCGGAGATATCTTTTATGACGGGTGTTGGGGCTACATCTCAAAAGAACTAGTGACGCTTCCAGCAGCCAAAAGAATCAACCAAGGGAATGAATCAGGCTTTAGTGCTTCCCCCACCTCCACCTACACGGAAAGATGCCTTAAAATTTGGCCAATAAGATACCTTCGTCTTACGGGGGCAGTTGAGTCTTTAGCTTCTTGGTAATCGGTGATCAGTACCGAGCACAATACAAGTCGGGTAGCCCCATATAGTACCGCATGCACTGAGCCTAAGCCGAACCCCCTCTGAATCGGGTCTCTGTGCTGCCGAGGTAGTCTTTTTCGTGGGATGATTGAAGGATTTGAAGCACCCTAAAAGACAAATTTTATGTTTTAAAATGTAACATGACCATGGAAGCTTATTTGATGCCCACCCGCAATAGTCCTAACCTAAACTATAAATTATTTTATGGCCCCTGTGGGGAAATTTAGTTTGTTCAAGTTATTATTGCTTTTAAGTGTCTCCCTTCACTTATGGTGTGAAAAAGTAAACTCAAATAAACTATGAACAAAAGCTCTTGAAACTTGATGCCCTTTGTTCAAAGTATAGAGTAGCTTAGTGTGTGTACTGCAATGTATGTGTAAGTGACAAAGTGAACATAAAAAGTGGAATGATGTGGATATACGATGATCTTTTACAAAATCCTCTACTTTAACTAAGTTATGCTTGTTCCTTACCTGCAAATAAAATAATATGTGGTTGATGGGCCACTTACTACCTTCCTATTACACTATGTGAGCCTAAAAAGGGAGATGGAAAACGAAGTACTTTGAGAAAGCTTTCAGATGCAAGCCCAGGATAGTCTAAAAGACTCAAGGGAAGCAGGGGCTACTCCCTTTCTTTAATAACACTCGATTCCTAGTCCTACTGCTAATGAAGTAAAAATGCTCTGGTTACTAAAAAATATGTGTAAATTATGGACCACTTACTCCTTTACTAGTTAAGTTATGTGACTTGTGAAAAATAAAAAAACAAATTAAAAACGATGTCACACTTCGTTTCTCTTAAAAGGCTAGCTATAAACTTTCATTCACAAATATATAGTGTTCAATTAAATAAACAAAATTATATCTAATCCCACAGTTATTTTTGCAAATGTGTATTATAAATTGATTTTATGTAAATAAATATGAGTAGATATACATTTTTGAAACCAAAATCATAACAAATTCATATGTAAAATTAGGCCAAATTAAATTAAATTAAATTGAAAAATCATGCAACCCAATATAGTTTTGGTAACCAATTTATTTTAACATTGTAGACTAATAAATAATAACTAATACAAATAAACCAAATTATATAAACAAATATTATTTTAACTCAAAAGTAAATGTAATTAATTTTTATAGAAAATATTTTATATCCCATAAAACTTAATTATATGTTAAGAAATTCGAAGTAATCTAAATATACTAAATTTATATGTTATGAAAACAAAATCAACCAAAATCACTAAATCCTTATTAACAAAACAAAATCCTAATAAAAACTTTTGGGAATACTTGATTTAAGACAAGAAATGGGATTTTTTTTTAAACCTGAAATAACAAAATTAACCAAAATCACTAAATTCTTATTAACAAAACAAAATCCTAATGAAAACTTTTCTCAGAAGAAATGAAATATTTTTTTAACCTCAAATAACATTGTTTTTTAAAGAATATAGTATATGTTTCAAAGTTTAAGATGACAGGCTCTTTCAACCATCACTATAAACCAGAACGGTTTTAGGTTAAACCTATATTACTTAATATCTGCTATTTTTAAATTAAAAAACATTAAATCTGCACAATAATCAATATACTTTCAAAGCTCCCTAATCGTTGCAGAAATCGGATGACACCAGGGGTTTTCTAGATGCCGCATAAGTATGCTTGAATGACTTTTTGTAGAAAAGAAAACAATCTCAGCATTTCCATAGGCACTAAAACTGGATCAATATTTAACTACACGACTATAGAAAACTCAACAAAGCAAAAGAAATCGTAATGGTAACATCATAAATTTACTTGTGCAGGTCTGAGAAAGCAGGTTTAATACCTAAAATCCTTTGTGCCGGTCTTCAAATAGTTCAAAACGCACAAATGGGTGCCCATATCCTATTTGCCTTTTACCTGTTATATAAAAGCGGAATTCATTCATCTAGATGGCGGAAAACGGGGAATTAGTGCAGGTAGATACGATTCGTGTTAAATGGAAACCCGCAATCTATAATATCCATCTTCACAAATACATTCACTACCCAAGATGAGCATGGTGATACCATGGGCATGGTATGGTGCTGCATAAGATACGGGTAAGCGTTAGTGGCCCAATATAGGAATTATTGGTTGCCCTGTTGTACATCATCTGGTCCAGTCCAGTGTTTCCACAGTTGCATTATTTCTTACCGAGACGGTCCTATCACCTCTCTCATCAAGATACATGAATATTTTTACAAGTAGCATCGGTCCTTTCAAAATCCAGTCAGTGTTGTACGCCATCTGGTCCAGTGTTTCCACGTTTGCATTATTCCTATCGTCTCTGTCGTAAAGATACATGAATTGTGCTCCAGGCTTCTAGCATTTCGTCGGTGTTTCATTCTCCCAATTCCAAAATCTCCAGCTCTTGGTAGAATTCTACGCTCTTTATCCATTCTCAGAATCCACTTGGCAACTGCTTTCTTTCCCGCAGAAGAAAAAAAATTATGGGATCGATGGCCTCGTGCGCCCGGGCAGCGGCAGCGAGTCCCCATGCCGTCAGGGTCGTTCACCTAAACAACCAGGTGGACAAGCTTCCGGAGCCCGTTACCGTAGAGCGAGTGCTGCAGGACCATCCCCTCCATTTCATCTGTAACTCGCGGGATCTGTACCCCGTCAGTCGGCCACTGCAGCCCGAGGAGGAGCTCTGCCTGGGCGAGCTCTACCTCCTCCTGCCGCTCTCGGCCATCGAGTCGGCCGATAATTTGGAAGCCTTGGGGGCGATGCTCTACGCCGCCGCCAGAAAAGAGGCATCCAAGGCAGCGCAGCGGCGGAGTAGCGCGGTTTCGACTTGCGATCTGCCAGGCGAAGGCCACAGTTCGAAGTATGAGAGGTTGGTGCAGAGGAGCGATGATCCGGAGGTGAAAGATGGCGTTCGAGGAGTACTTGATCTTCAAAAGCAAGGCGTGGAGTCCACGTCTGCCGACCATACATGAGACCTCTTGCTTACCTGGTTAAGCTCAATTTTCAGCCCTTCTGTCCGAGTTCAAATCTCTGGAGGTTTCACTTGCTCATATGTTTTGCTTAGCTTAAAAAAAATCTAAGCAATATGAAAGCAACTTTCGTCATCAATTCAGGTTTTTGGAATTTTAATGTTCGAAATCGATTTGCATAATTTAATGAGCCTGGTTAAACTTAAATTTCAGCCTTTCTGTCCGTGTTCAAATCTCTGAAGTAAACAATATTAAGCAACTTTCAATCATCAGTTCTGATTTTTAGCATTTTAATGTGCGAAATCGATTTGCATAATTCCACTCGGCTCACTATTTTAGCTCGAAATTTAACGAGCTTAATCAATTCTAGAGAAGCATAATGTACATCCAAACAGTTAATGAGTGAATTCTCCAAATTCCAATTAACGACATCTACTCCTTAACTCAAACCACTTTCTTATCTCCTTGCATCTTAAAACAATAAAAAGAAATTACTATATAATATTTATTTAGATATGTTTAATTTTTCGTATTTTATATTTTGATTAAATTTTTTAATATTTATATCTCAACTAAAGAATTATTAATTTTAAATAGTTAATTAAAAGTTAAAATTATGATGCTAAAATTGTTTATTATAGTTTATTTAATTTTTAATGTTTTTTTTATATAAATTTTCAGTAGATTTTTTTCTTGGTATTGAAATATTTTATTATTAAAATGGATATTTAGAAATGTATATCTTTTCAAATTATGTTACTTGATATAGATACCTAAATATTTTATTGATGGTTGTGAAAACAACATTTTTCTACCATATCTCTTTCATATTAGGTTGTAATATTAACAACACACCAAACTACAACAAGAGCCCACCCAATGAGATTCACATTATTGATGTTTTATAATTATTTTAATGATAACTAATAAAATAAGTGTACTCATATTTGGTTTTATTATAGCTGAAATTATTTTTTGATTTAGAATATATTTTATTTTTATTTTAAAGTGGATACATGTCAATTCCACATTGAGCACAAACCCAATCACATATCCTGGTCATATTAGATTGTAGAATATTGCCTCCTAATGATAGAATGAGCATGTCAGGAATTAAATTTTTTTAATATAAAATTAATTATAAGTAACTTATAAAGTATCATTATTAAAACCTTGTAAAACAACCAGTATAGACCCATCTTAATCAATTCATCTTAATCAATTCACATAAGGATCAAATATCTCAATATGCAAATGTATTTTAGATTGGAAAACATAAAACATATTTGCACATCAATAGATTTAATGTCTCTCTAAACTTGATAAATCCTTCAAACACACAAACAATGTGTAATTTTTCATTATTGAAATTGCATTTTTTAATGCATAAATGGATACAATTTCTTGAAAGTCCTTTTGGCACTTGCTTAGATTACACAACTTAAACTTGCAATTCCAACAAACCTTTACTAGATTTCAATCAAACTTGCCAAAAAAAATAT
Source organism: Pinus taeda (assembly GCA_000404065.3). Taxonomy (NCBI): domain Eukaryota; kingdom Viridiplantae; phylum Streptophyta; class Pinopsida; order Pinales; family Pinaceae; genus Pinus; species Pinus taeda. The sequence goes on along the minus strand of APFE030266879.1, from coordinate 20,863 downwards.
ATGAGAAAATAGTGAAAATGTAAAGTAGTAAGATTGTTTGAAATATTTTAAAATGTTTTCTTTTTGTGAGTAGCAGAACCAAAAACTAGGTCAATCTCCTACTAGCCTAATATGGGGTCATTTCAACGACCACCACTATAACACACTTACAAGGTGAATAAAAAAGATTTGAACACTAAACCTCCTTGCACTATTTTATTTTTTTCTCGGTAAAAGCTATGCTATTTCTATTAACTGGTAAACGTGATACAATTAGAAGAGGGGGCAGCTGCAGGAGCCTGCACTTCAGATATGTTACAAAATTTCCCCATTACAGAAGAGCTAGGGATTCTCATCAAAACTGACAACCAGATTAACAGAAGAAACAACCAAGTACCTTGGCATTACAAAGATACTGAGAGAGAGAGTACTGAAACTAAGCATATGACCAGAACTAGTAACCCTGGACCAGGACAGTAACATACGCCGCGACAAGTAGGAGCTCAAAACTAGGCCATGCTTCCGAAGCAGCATCCCAAAAACCAAAAAGAGCAAACTCAGGAACCACCTGTTCAATTGTCCTCTTCCCCCTGTGTCTCCTCGGCTTGCTGACACGCGTCGTCGTGGCTGAGCTCGTCTTTTTCATTCAACACGTTGCCCTCCTGGGTTCTGTCGGTGGTGCCAGCGTCGGGATCCAAAATCAGGTTGATGCAGTCACTCAGGGGAGGAATTAGGGAGGGCGAGTCGACCTGAATCACTGGTTCAGCTTCCCTCTTGGCGGCCATGGTAATTTGGGCAGAGGAACGCTCACTGCTATTGGAAGAATTGGGGTCAATGCATGAGATAGGAGGCACCTGGTTGATTTCCTCTGTCATTAGGATGGTTATCTGGGCTGATATCAAAGGGCGGTTCAGATTGCTTTGAAATTTAAAATGGGTGGATTGGAAAGCACTGTTGGGAATCGGATGGTGCTTGGGGTTACTGGCAGGAGGATCTTCAGGGGAAGAAGTGAGGTTAATGGTGGTGAACAGCGGAGTGGACTGAGGGCGAGCAATGGGTCGTTTACTGCTGCCAGGTCTTTCCCCGGAGCGAGAACGTTTCCCAGGTCACTTCATGGTGTAGACAATGACTGTAACCTTAACCGAAACAGTAGGGAAGCCGGAATTGTGCCTCAGAGCAGCCAAGGGCCCCGAACCGAAACGAGAAACTATGGAAACACGAAGCCGAGAGACAGAGCCTGAATAACTGAAATGACAGCAAATGGAGCACTTACCCCAAGCCGTCGAAGGAATTCTGGAGCGAAGAACGTAGGACGAGTGAAAGGGCTGCCAATTCGAGCTAGAACCAGCTCAAATTTCCCCTCTGAGGTGGGGCTCCCTCTCGGTCTCACCCACAAATCGCAGAACGAACTGAACAGAGTAATCCTCGTCTAAATGCATAATGGAAAAATCACTGAGTAGCTGCCTGTAAATAATGCTCCGCAGATTGCGTTGGGCTTCGGCCGCCATTAATGGCGCTGTCCTGCGCCGTCCCATACCCATTAAAACCTTCCTCCCGCCTCCGTTCCGAGTCTGGGGCTCCACGCTGCAGAGCAGGTGGCGGCATCATGCGTATTAACTATGCATGAATGCCATTTAACGCAAGACCATCACCCGGATCCGGGAAACCTCCTTGCACTATTACTTCATTTACTTTATTTAATATTATTAGAGATCTTTTGATCTTTAAATTAATATCCAAATGTACAAGAAAAATAAAATTCATTAAGGCTAAATCTTATAATACCCCATCATGATATCAATATTCCACTTTAGTTGTGATTCAATATCAAAGTAGTCTTTGCATGCTACTTTCTTTCAATGTACTAGGCTTTATGGTCCTATAGTCATCAATTAAAGGAAATTAATACATGATGTGTTTTAACTAAATGAGAATATTATGTATAAGAGATGAAAACCCAAAGATAATCTGAGTTAAGGCATGAAGATCAACAATTAGAACATAGTATATTTCAAAAATAAGAGTATTTCAAAAATAAGAGTATAACTAGTTATAAGAAGGTTGACGTGGCAACTAGATTTCAAGTAGTAAAGATATCATCTTTGAACTCTTTTATTTGGATTCAAGGCTAACTTTGCTTCTTACCATTTCAGTGTCATTATAATGCCCTTTGCATATTTATATGTCAAATAGCCTTTTATCTTTTATTTGGATTCAAGACTAACTTTGCTTCTTACCATTTCAGTGTCATTATAATGCCCTTTGCATATTTATATGTCATAGGATATCATAATCCATGAATTTAGTTATGGTGTTAACGAGTAAAGTTATCTCTTATAGCATTTTTATCATTTTTGTTGTAAAAACATGATGGTTTTGTAGATTTTCTTGGGTTGTTATTTACTTTCTCTAAATGTAGGTTTGTGAATATTTGGAAAGTGGTATACTTAAAGAGTGGACTTTGTTTAAGGGAAAATATATGATATATAAAGAGTTCTCAAAAGAGAAAGATAAAGCTATGTATAGTCTTTCCACTAGTATTGGTAGTAGGTAGTCTACAATCAATCAATTTAAGAGGCTCCCATATAATTAATAGGTAATTACTGAATCTTTTGCATTTTTTTTTATAAATATAAATTGGAATATAATTCTTCTTCTAAATATTTTAACTATTTTAATATCAGAGACATTATCCCTTAATTATAGTTCATGTAGGGTACCAATGGATACATGAAGAAAACTGGAACTAAATCCTAATAGAAAATGTATAAGGTAGTTAAGATTAACAATAAGAGAAAGAAAAAAACATAGTAGAATGAGTTCAGAAATTTAATGTTAGAAATATATCCACTAACTAAAAAAATTAAATATAAATAAGCTACTTTAAATTTGTAAAAAATAACCTAAATAGTATACTTCTTGTTTTATTATTGTATATTTATTTTTAACGAGCATTTGTTTATACTACATGAAAATTAAAATTAAATTTATTTTATTAAAAAAAATACATATGTAAACAAAAATTTAAAATATTTTATTAAAAAAAATTAAGTAAAATTCAAAACCCGTTTAACTTTGACCTTAAATACTATGTACTCCTTACCTTCATTGGTATGAACCATTATTTGTGAAAGAAAAATTAAAAATTTACTATGCCACTATTGGAATTGGAAAGAAATATGTAAATTATAATATGCCACTATTGGAATTGGAAAGAAATATGTAAATTATAATATGTTAGAAAGTTTATTGTCATAGGAGAAAAATTAATATATTTTACAAATCATTTAATAAAATTTGAGGTTACTTCCAACTTAGAAGGCAGTGGTCTAATAATTTTATTTTTTGCCCTAAAAGTAATGGAAATTCTAGCGATATTTTGAAAACAACTTGCAGGGATTTTTGTAAATCCAAGTAGAAGTTGTCACATTTTATAATATTAGATGCCTTAGAAGTTTTTGATGGTGCTGAATCCATTTCCATCCCTACCAAAAATATGATTCAAACACTACCTTTACAAGATTTTTTGAAATATTTTTACCCAAATTACAACCACTTTTAATTAAATTACACTCCAATTACACTGCAGTGTCATGTCAAATTACAAGAGTGTCAAATTACAAGTGCTGAGTTGTTGAATATGAAAAGCTAGTATTGAGTTTCATCGTATTTTAACTCAACTTCCGGTCAATAATTTTTAAGAGAAGAATTTGTCATTTTTTTTTTAAATATCATATTAATAAGGAGCTATTATGATTTTGTCTTATATCATTAAATAATAATAAAAAAATATTTCAAGTATTTTTATAAAAATCTAAAACATGAAAATTATCAAG
>APFE030266879.1:0-16950 GCA_000404065.3 Pinus taeda | reverse complement strand
TAATGATGAAAATACTACCACTATTATAATGTTATGATAATGATTTAATAAGATGTAGTATAATATTTTTATAAAACTTATTAAATACACCAACAATGTATTAAATGGCATTATAAAATATTAATATTTTTACTCTAATTCATTGATAATATTATTAATTAAATAATTTTAACCTACCTAATCTAGCCATTTCTTAATCGATTATGGCCTTGGTCCCATCGAGTCTAATATAGCCATTTCTTAATCAATTATGGCCTTGGTCCCATCGAGTCTAATATAGCTGTTTCTGTTTTTCCAGTCAAACCTAATTGTTGGAAGATCTGCCATCCCTATTTAACATGTAGCTATGATCTGATTTTTTCAATTTGTCCTGAAGATGAACCACACTCGTTGGTTCGGAACGTGTCAACAAAGATTTTCTAACGTGATTCTTTTTCCGAAAATATTTCTAAAAACTCAAAGTATATATAAAACAATTATTAAATGGAACTTATATTAGCATATATATATATATGTTAGTTTCTAAAATTTAGAAGTTTAAAAGGTTTAGTGTACAGACGAAATGACTTTTTGAAGGAATTTTTTTGGTCTATTTTAACCAAAATCGCTAAAGATTCTTAAAATTTTGAGTTTAAGTTTTTTTAATTTATCTAGTTTCTAAAATATTTACCAGGTGTTAAATCTATTTATGTATTCGAAAATGTATTTTAAATAACAAAAAATCACAATCTTACTTCAAAATGTATTGACAAAAAAACTTTTCATTTATAAATTAAACTACATTTTAAAAATGTAAAATTCAAACTATAAATATGCTCATTATTTATTGTTGTAATTCATTTTCAAATGTTTAAAAAAGAAATGAAAAAAGTTATTATTTGAAATTATTGATTATATGTTATTTATAAAATTTAAATTATTAAATCATAAATAGAATTGGATATTAATAATTTTCAATTTTTTAAAATTATTTATAATATATTATTTTTAAACATATTGGCAAAAATTATAATTCCAAATGATGAATACTATATAAAGTTAGCAAGAGGGGTCATTTTGGATCTGATGAGAAAATACAATATAGATAAAATATGTATGCGGATTGGGAAAAGCTACCAACAATCAAGTTGAATTATTAGCCTTGTGGCAATGGTTACATCTTGCTATTTCAAAGATAATTTGACAAATGGTGGTATATGGAGACTCTGTCATTATCATTCAGCATGTGAGAAAACTTCAAGAGAATAAGAAGCATGCCCATTCCTCCATATTGCAGAGAATAAGTATACAATTGTGAAAATTCGAAAAGGTTGAGTTCTTCCATGTCAAGCGTCATCTTATCTCTAATGTGAATGCACTGGAAAACAAGGGAGTCTCTCTTGATCAAGGGATATTAGTCCTAGAAAACTCAAATTTCACATACAATCCTAGCTGGAAAATAGGGAGCCTCTCTCATTCAAGAAATATTAGTCCTAGACAACTCAAATGTAACATACAATCCTTTGCAATGAAAAGACATGGAATCCATTAGAGTAATAAACTTTGGATTTTTTAAAATAATTCTATAAGGGCCATTAATTGGTTGACAGAAAGCTGGAGTTCTACTAGCCTCATTCTCCAATTTGTGTTCCTATATGTTCTTTATCACTTTGTTGAGATCTGAATCATGGTGCCCAACTAGCTTCCTCATGTGAGACCATGCATTAGAAGGGACAAAGGGGTCTATTCCCAATCCTCCATTAAATATTGCGGGATGAAAAAATTAGTTAAGATGGATTTCTAGGAGATTTGAGCATGCTTTAGGTATAAAACCGTTTTAGAGATGGATGTAATTTGAAAAAAAATAGATGAAGCATTTGAATGTTTTCCCTTGCAACTGTGCAGAGTTGTTATTGTCATTAAATCTACATAGCACACTAATGAGAAGGAGGCAACTGATTTAGGCTTTAAGAATATCCCATCTGACATTGTTTCATCACTAGTCTTCCTAGGATATCTCAAAATATAGGTAGGGTGTTGTGGGACTGAATTCATCATGGAACATTCTCATGGCTCCAAGAAGGATGACTTTGGAAACTATTTGGACCATCTCATGACATCTAAAAAATACATCCTAACTTTTCTTACCAAGTAGGACACGATGGTAGCCTCTAGCGTGTAGGCTCAATTAGTCCTCTTGACTCACAAAATTGGTCTTGGCAAACGAAGGTAGAAAGGTTGCATTTGAACTCCGACTCCATGGAGCTTGCTTGGAAAATTTAGAAGCTTCATGAGGGATTGATGCAATTGGAATTGAACTGGCTATGAACGAGGGAGTGAATTTGATAGTGTTTGTAGCCACAGAGGGAGAGGTGCATCAAAATGTTGCTCGCGGAGGAAGGCTTGGTCACTAGTTATTGGCAAGCTAGTTAAACCCTCTGTTTATTCAATTATGTAGGAGTATTTTGGCTAATATATAGGCTCTGTCACATTAATTTTCACATGAATAGTCTATTAAGTACTCATAGTAGAGGAAAGAATTAACAAAAAAAATTATACTTGGAGTAGCACTCAAGAATATGTAGCCCTCGACCCAAAATTGAACCACGAAACTTGAAGAGATCAAACCTCCTCACCTAATTATAGGACAACATCCTTTTGAATAAAAATTACACACAATGTGCAATCTATCATTTCAAAAAAAATCCGACAATAGCATTGGTCCTTTCAAAATCTAGTCGATACGTCATCTGGTCTAGTTAACATGAGAGAAAAAATAATATGTTTCATGAATAATTTAACAAATTGGAGGCTACCTCCAAATTAGAAGTTGTTGGCCATTATAGTGAAAAGATAGTCGGCTCAACAAAATTGGAGGTTACTTCCAAATTAGAAGTTGTTGGCCACTCTATTGAGAAGTTAGTTGGTTTTCTAGAGAGAAAGTGTACATGTGGCTTGATTAATTTAAATTGCATATAGTTTATTTTATAACAATAGGAACAACTATATTTAGGCAAAAAACAATATAATAAGTTTTAATGTATTTTTATTTTCAATTTTTTATTTGCAATTAATTTCAATATTAAATAGTTGGAGGATGTTGTCTAATGGTTAGGTAGGGAGGTTTGGTTCCCATAGGTTTGTGGTCAAATCTAGAGAAAGGCTATGTATGCTTGAGAGTTGTTCGATTATAATTCCCAGGCTTAGAAGTTTTCAGTTGAAAAAAACTAATTTCAATTATAATTCTCGGGCTTGAAAGTTTTCCGTTGAAAAAAGCTAATTTCAATTATAATTCCTTGGGCCTTGGAAGTGTAATAAACTAATAGAATAATCTAAAACATGGATAGAACTACTACAAATCAATTCCAAACACTAAAACTTTAATGAGACCTATTTTCTTATTTAATTATAATAAACTATCACAACATACTTACTATTGAAAATTTCATTCAATGTCAATTTCCATTAATAAGAAAACCCAGTTAACCTCGTTTTTACACACAAATGTGTTCAATCGTTATCCTGGATCCTGATGCCCTTGTATATTTGGAATGTATTGTACAGTTCAAGTGGCTAAACTGATGACAGAGACTCCATCAAAATATCAGCCATCCCTTGCCCCCAATGGAGGTGAGAGTTTTTTTTAAAATAGAAAAATTAAAATGTAATCCATTTCGACCTCGTAGATTGCAAACAAATCTAGCCCCACAAGCATATAGCAAGCAATATTTGCTATGCTATTGGGTATTCAATGCAGTTTAAGAGTACTATGATGAGATCTCAAGTCGGGCAATTGCCTAGAAACTTCACCATACATTCATGGGCATGTAACAGGATATCCCTCCGGCCGGGAAAGGACTCCAGCCTCCACTAGAAAATACTAACGCGACCTGCAGGACCTGCATTAATGCGATAGTCATTTGAATTTTGAAAACACCCACCTAAATTCTAGATATTTTAATTTCAAATTCAAGAATGGTTAATTAGTTTCATATCATGGTGAATAGGGGAGGGACACCATTACTTGTGCACCCTCCCCTCCACCTCGCCTACTGCCACGTGATCTGCATGCATTTCATACGATAGATGTCTGCCGTGGACTACCATGTGTTGGGCACCGTGTCAAGGTATTAAAACACATTTCCATACCGTGATTAGGGTTGTTTCTGCCTCATTTCTGTGATGTGTTGTTTCCCTCTTATTTTTCTATTCGGATCCGGTTGTTGGGCGAAGCCCTCCACCGACGATGGTGCAGGACAGCTACAGTACCTGCACGCTTCATCTGCCATGGTTGAGCTGATGTTCGCCATTGTTTTTCGATATGCATCCATGGTTGGAACATGGTTTTCGTCTTGTGGTTTTTCGCCTGCAATTGTTGGTCATTCTGGACCGTTGGTGGTTTAGGGTTTCCATGGTGGTGGTTTAATTTGCGGTTTTTGTTGTTTGGGGAGGAGCCAATCGCAGTTTTAGCTAGTTCGAGGTCGAAGGTTGCATTTACAGGTAATTGCAGGTTTTTGTGTTTTTTGTTTGGTTTTTTTTGTCCAATTGCTAATTTCCAACTTGTTGCAGGTGTGGCGAGCTCCGGAGAAGGTCCGGTGAAGGTGTGGCGACCATCCACGACTTCTATCTGGTAGGATTTTAATCCTGCCAACTATTTCTATGTGTTTTTCAACAGAAAACACCTTATTTGAATTTTTGTTAACTTTGCATGGCATGTTTTGAGGGTTTAGGGTTTTGCAGGCTAGGGGTTTAGGGTTTTGCAGGTTAGGGGTTTAGGGTTTAGTGCATCTAACTTATTTTGTTCTTTCTTTGGTCTTTGAATTTAGATTTAAATGCATACTTAGCTATTTAGGGTTTTGTTCTTTCTTTAATCTCTAAATTCATGCTATAGTAGGACTATTTGCATGTTTACCTACATAAAGGCTCATTTTGACTGAGGATTTGTAAAATTATTTAAGTCGCCTTGATATATTCTCTATGAATTTGAAAATCTCTAAATTCAGGTTCTAATAGGGATATTTGTGTATTTAGAGGTTGGTTTTGAGTGAGATATTGTAAATTTATTGGATCACCTTATCATTTTCCTTCCTCTAAGCCAAACAGGTGAAGTTGAGATGCTGGACATTGCTAAATTCATGCTCTAGTAGGAAAGTTTGCATGCTTTAGCTACAGAGGGGTCCATTGAGTGCAAAATTGTAAATTTAATCACCTTGATTTTTATTTTATTTTTTGAAACCAGAAACCTCTATTTCAGGTTATCATAGGAATAAATGTAACAGAGGATCATTTTGCTTGAAAAATTTGAACTTTATTTAAGTCGCCCTAGTATATTTTTTTCTTTGCGGAAATTTGAAGCCCGAAATGTTTAAATTCAGTTTCTATGGGGAATATTCTTGTATTTAGCTACAAAGAGGTCTTTTTGAGTTAATATTGAAAATTTACTCAAGTACTATGTTTTTTCATTTAAACTTAACATTTGCAATTGGCACAAAGCATAATGATATCTACTTAGCTCTTATATTCTGACAACAATGTTTGTGTCTTAGGCCTTAAAGGGGTTTGTATGAGTTAAAAACCTGCAGATATTCAGTTTGCCTTGTTTTGTTGTTTTTTTAGATTGAAATTGTGTTACATTAGGTTCGGACAAGTAATATTAGTATTGTGATATATGGAGAAGCTAGCATTGAGTGAAACCTTTTTCAGTTCACCTTGTTTTGTTGTTTGGAATTTTACATGGCTCTGTTGGTCTCTACATTGTCTTGGAGTGTGGAATGCCTAGTGTACCACTTATTTGCAACTTCTCTGACTCTTATGTGTCCACTGCTTCGATCACACTTGTATTGGCTCAAAAATATTATAGAGAAATCAACCTAGTATACCCTTTGGCTCTATTGAGTTAATCTTTGTGCTCTAATAGTTAACTTCTTACTGTTGGATATGTTTTGCTCTTCATCTAGTTTGATAATCTGGGAGGAGGGTAGATTGCCTTGGCCAAAAAATTCAGACTTTAAGCAGACTCTGAACTATATTTCCACATCTTATATAATGTGGAGACATAACATGAATTTTCATTTTCATTTTATCAGCATGTATCTGTATTTCACTCAAATTGAAATATTTATTTCCATATGGTAGTTCTTAGATTTCGCTCAAATCTGTATTTCCATATGGTAGTTATTTCCATATATGTATTTCGCTCAAATTTGTATTTCCATATGGTAGTTCTTAGATTTGAGATATTTATAGGGATTATGGGAGGTGCTTAGAATTACTAGTGACTATGGACTTTTACATGGCTCTGTTGGCCTTTACAATGTCCTGGAGTGTGGAATGCCCAGTGTACCACTTATTTGCAACTTCTCTGGCTCTTATGTGTCCATTGCTTCAATCACACTTGTATTTGCTCAAAAATATTACAGAGAAATCAACCTAGTATACCCTTTGGCTCTATTGAGTTAATCTTTGTGCTCTAACAGTGAACTGATTATTGTTGGATATGTTTTTGTCTCGATCTAGTTTGATAATCTAGGAGGGGGTATATTAGCTACATAGAAGACATGTTAGTTACCTAGCATGACCATACTTTGGTCCCATATGAAGCACTATTGATATTTCTATTGTTTAATAATAAAATATATCATGCCTTGGCAAAAAATTAATTTTTTGAGATAAGATGCAGTTCATTCTAATAGTTTATGCTCTAAGCAGACTCTGGAACTATACCTCCACATCTTATATACTGTGGAGAGATAACATGAATTTTCATTTTCATTTTATCAGCATGTATCTGTATTTCACTCAAATTGAAAGAAAGTTGATTCACAATTTCTTATTTTCACTCACATTCCTCAAACCATATGGTAGTTCTTAGATTTGAGATATTAATAAGGATTATGGGAGGTGCTTTATTTAGCGCTGACTTATTTTTCTCCAACAAATGAGTTTGTTGAATCAAAAGTCAGCATGTGTTTGTGTGCAGTAAAACCATTCCTTTGAACATTTTCAGTCACAACTCACAACTTGTCTAAAAAGGACAACTTCCATGATTAATGTGAAGGGGAGTTGTTTAATCAAGATCACACAAATGTTTTGTTTATTAATATGATTTTATTCCCCAAACCCAAAGGAAACTAGAAACATCACGACACTGGTTTTCCATTTGGATTAAATTCCACCACATTACTATTATGTTTACTTCACAGTGAGGAAATCTATGGCACTCTAATGAAATGTGTGTACTTGGAATTACTAGAGACTATGGACTTTTACATGGCTCTGTTGGCCTTTACAATGTCCTGGAGTGTGGAATGTCCATTGTATCACTTATTTGCAACTTCTCTGGCTCTTATGTGTCCACTACTTTGATCACACTTGTATTGGCTCAAATGAAATGCTAATTTCTCAAAAGAATCATAATGTAACTCAAGGAAAAACATGGAAATTTAATTTTATTAACATTTCAAAAATATTACAGAGAAATCAACCCAGTGTACCCTTTGGCTCTATTGAGTTAATCTTTTTGCTCTAATAGTTAACTTCTTACTGTTGGATATGTTTTTGTCTCGTTCTAGTTTGATAATTTGGGAGGAGGGTATATTAGCTAAATAGCCTTGAACAATAGGTGATCAAGTTCACTCAGGGCTTCAAATCGAAGGGATACTCAAAAGACATGTGACGCAAACCGTGATAAGTATTTTGCAGGATTTATGAACACCAACATTTCAGCAGGATTGGTGTATTATTCAAGTTTAAAGAAAAGAACTGTGAGCCACTTCCAATTCCTTGCAGAGGATCTAACATGTATATTTCTCTTTGTGAAATATAAAGATTTTTTCTTTCCAGATTATATTATATATGGAAAGAGAAAATTTTTTTATTTCAGAAAGAGAAAAATATACATGTTACATTTATATATATATATATATATATATATATATATAATATCCATCCAAAATCCACATCATAATGTGGTTACAACGAGAAACATATGACACCCCTATTCTTTATGAGCCTGAGAATCTTGTAAGATTTCTACATTATAATAGACTATAGATGTTCCTTCTAAAATGGATTTTGGCTACAATGTCGCACACATTATGAAATAAAACAACCTAGGTTGTAAGCCAAAGTGTTTTTGTGACAAGAAAAAGATACAATCCATCCAAAATCTACATTATAATGTGGTTACAACCAAAAACATATGACACCCCTATTCTTTATGGCCCTGAGAATCTTGAGTGCCAAAACTCCCTGAATTACCTTCTTGAGCTAGGTAGGTTAGCCTACTAGTCAAGGGTTGATTAGGAAATGGTTGATTGCTCCCATATGATTGACTCCAATTTGCAGCTTCCAACCATGGAGGTATTGAGTACCCATACCTCACATTTGCACTACTGACCCCTGCATTAAGTGGAGGTGTGTAATGAGCATACATAGAATTGACACCAACTCTGGTAGGAATAAGGCAAGTGGGTAAACCCTCAATTTGATAGCAAGGCACTTGAACGTTTATGAGATCTTGGAATAATGGTGTATTATCCGCAATGGAGTCCAATGAGTTTGAAATAATCCTGGTTTCATCAGCTATTATTGTATCATTGATTATCCCTTGTTCCTTTTCAAGCATTTGTTGTGCCTTTCGGTTTTCCTTTTCCTGTCTTGCCATTTGTTTTTGTTGGTCCTTAACTTGCCTTGATTTATCTCTTTCAATACTTTCATCTGCTCAACATTGCACTGCAACAACCCTTGCTGCCTTCTTCTCCTTGACTAGATCCTTTTTTTTCCTGTTTTAACTCTTATATTTCAAATTTCTTTTTTCAGACTCAAATAATAAGTTTATATAGTCATCTTAGGTGAGTAACATTGAGCTTCATCCCAAACGAAGACTACCCAGTGCACCTTACCTTTTTCATTGATACTCTCTCTACTAGTAGCTTTAAGAACCGGCCAAGTGTCTTCTCCACCCCTCCCACCTACATGTCATTGCTTGGTACTTCCCTTTTAGTATCTGATGGAACTAATTGAACTATATCATTATCTTCATATGATGCCTCATTATGTGCTTCATCTTCTTCCATTGATCTATTATCCACAAAAAAATGAACAATTTCACTGTTCAATTCCGCTGGTTGTGAGGGCATGTTCATGCTTTCTTCATTGGTTGTTGAGACACTATGTGCATTCATATTAATCATTTCTTCTGCTAGCCATGAAGGTGGGGTTACTTAGCTTGGCAATGTCAATTGGTCATTGTCAACTGCATGTTCAACAATGTCATTAACAATATTAGCAACAAGAGTTTCATGTTCTTGAGTTAGTGGAACGATCTCTGTGTTACTGCGAATTTGTTCATGGTTATATTGTGTTTCACATACAATTTCATCATCTTCAACATATAAGTGTCCTTCAGATAGGGAAATCATATTACTAGCTTCAAAAACATCATCTTGGTCATCTACTTCTTGCACTTCAACACTTGTTTGGGCATTCCCTTCTTCCTAACCATCCACATGAAATGCTTGGCTACAACTAGTATCATGCATATGAGAATCATAGTTCAATGGCCAGATTCCTATCCTCCTAAAGCCAGCCTTGATATTTGATGGTGTCAAAGCCCTTTTAAAAGCTTTACTTGCAAGCTGTGCTAGCTCAAACCTTTTCACCTCAACCCCCGGATTCTTTGCCATCCATGCAGCGCACTCTGACCTGAAATAGTTCTTGAAAGGGACAAACACACTAACATCAAGGGTTTGTAGTCTATGAGTGGTATGAGTGGGCAATGTCAACAGGTCAATGCCTAAATTGTTTGCTTCCTCAATTGTTTGTATAGCCATGTGGCTCATATGGCCATCTAATATCAATAGGTGTCCGTTATTAGGTGAGATGCCACTTGGTACCAATGCAGCAAAGTGAAAAATCCAACTTAGAAATAGTTCTATAGTCATCCATGTATGGGGATGTGCAGCTATGCATGCACCTGGTTCACAATTTTGTATATGCTTTTTCAGTTGATTTTTACCTTTGAATAGATAAAATCTTGGGGTTGAAGTACCAATTGCATTGACACAACATAAAATAGTTATCGACTCCTTGCTCTTAGGCAAAATCTTTGGCACATTTCAGCTCCCTCTCTTGGCAATTACTCGCATGCCACAATTCCTCCCTACCTGTAAACCTTTCTCATCACAGTTCCATATATGGTCTGCTCCATAACAATGTTTATCATAGGCACTAGAAAGTGTGTCATAGAACTTTTGCACAACTGCAGGGTGCAAATTTAATGCTCTATCTCTGTCAAGGCCCTCAGCAGTACACAATACAAGTTCTGGATGCCTTTTTTTAAACCCAAATCACCATGATTTACCAAGAAACCCATCTTTGAATGGGTTTGGCCTTCCTTGACAAATTTGAGGAACTGTAGATTTGAGTTGTATCAACTCTAGCCCATGTCCCAATTGGGCCATCTCTTTACACCACTCAACCACCTCGGCCTCCTCTTCCTCAGTCATAACTGTAAGAGGCCCTCTATGTTTTGTATGAGTGAGTCCATTTCTCCAATAATGTATTGATGAGGGAGGAATACCATGTTTTTTTGCAGATGCCCAAACTAAGTATCCATTAAGCTCTATGTCGTCAATTGCAACTAACATTTGTTGTTTTGTCCATCCTCTTATAGCACTGATCTTTTTAGTTGAAATTTCCCCTTAGACTGTTGTTGATGGTGGTTTTGTGGCTGATGGTGTGTTAACATCAGCTGCCGTCACATGGTCATCCTCAACAATGTTCCCTGGTGCATTGTTGACATTGACATCAGCTATCCTATCCTCATCAGATGATGTGCATCGCAACTGTGCACCCCTTATCACTCTCCTGCCACTTCTTCTTGTACAAGCAACATAACTTCCTTTTGCCATAAATGCAACAACCCGTAAAATTGTTGCGTGCATTTAGACATTAGAATATTTGTAAATTATGCTTTCATACAAGGCAAAAATACTTCTACTTTATTACAGGAAATTATCAACATGTATGTTAGTATCCTTGAAAAATCAAATATACAGAATCATTTTGTTGTATGTCTTCAAAATTATCAATGATTGTTGTTTTGATAACTTGTCTTTACACTTAAAATACCATGATTGTATTGATTGGTTTTGTTATGCATTTCCCAACAGAGCTCTTATTCAGTTTGACTACTTAAAACATTGTTTTGTTGTTTTGTTGTTTTTTGTAAATGATTGGCTGACATTGGAATATGTATTATTATAGAAGTTGAATATTACAAATAGAGTTCATGCCTCAACATCCCTTTCTCCAAACCTGTCCTTTGACCACATCCCTACGTTTCCACTGCAGTGATGTAACTAGATGGAAATGGAAGAAAACTTAGATTTTTAGTAACAGCCAAATAGGAAACCAAAAGCTAAATTATCTTGAGTTTCTATCTTAGTCGATTTTGATTATTTTATTTTGAGTCTCTCCATTGACCTTTGTTCACCTATTTACACAGTGTTTTAGCTAACGCGTAAGCAAGAGAAATGTGCACATATATTTTGTTTCACTCTGTATTGTATCATTTGCTAGTGATATTGCACATGCTAGCATCATTATAACCATGGCTATGGCCAAGGAAGAAGTTCCTTCACATTCAGTTATTCTATTGATCACAACTTGTGATGTTTTGGTTATCAGTAGTTATGTGCATAAAAAGCCTTGAATCCATGCTTTCATCATGTAAATAAAGAAATGATCGATAATGGGGTAACTGAAATAAAGGAAAAATTGGATCATGTTTCCAAGAAATCTTCTCAATTATAATATTTCATAGATTTGACTCCCAAAAAATCGAATTGCATTACTTCGTAGTCTCTCATTGCAAATTACAACTTTCTTTTGCCTCAAAACATGGGTAGAAAGCTAGGAAATAAGCAGGACCAAAAGCCAAGGAAAAGAGGAAGGCCTGTGACAAAAAAGCAAAAATATCCAAAGCTAGACAAACTTGATCCATGTAGCACAAAAACAAAACGATAGTCAGCACCCATAATTTGCATGACACAGACAACATTGATTTCCAGGTGATAGATCAAGATTAAAGTAAAATCTTGTCCTTGGTCATTTGGAGGATAGGCAACCAAAAGCCAAATTATCTTAGGTTTCTAGTTTAGTCAATTTTGATTATTACATTCTGAGTCTCTCCATTGACCTTTGTTCACTTATTTACACAGTGTTTTAGCTAAGGCATAAGTAAGAGAAATGTGCACATATATTTTGTTTCACTCTGTCTTGTATCATTTGCTAGTGATATTGCACATGCTAGCATCATTAGAACCATGGCTATGGCCAAGGAATAAGTTCCTTCACATTCAATTACTCTATTGACCACAACTTGTGATGTTTTGGTTATTGATAGTTATGTGCATAAAAAGCCTTGAATCCATGCTTTCATCATGTAGAGAAAGAAATGCTCGACAATAGGGTAACTAAAATAAAGGAAAAGTTGGATCATGTTTCCAAGAAATCTTCTCAATTATAATATTTCATAGATTTGACTCCCAAAAAATCGAATTTCATTACTTCGTAGTCTCTCATTGCAAATTACAACTTTCTTTTGCCTCAGAAGATCAGTAGAAAGCGAGGAAAAAGCAGGACAAAAAGCTAAGGAAAAGAGGAAGGCCTATGACCAAAAGGCAAAAATATCCAAAGCTAGACAAACTTGATCCATGTAGCACAAAAACAAAATGATAATCAACACCCATAATTTGCATGACACGCATAACATTGGTTTCCAGGTGATAGATCAATATTAAAGTAAAATCTCGTCCCATAAGAATGTTTTTGACATCGTTGGATTAAGCAAATAACACCTTCAATTATATAAATCACAAAAAAATTTCCATATCTGAGAAAACGAATATATAACTTGTTCAAGAAATATACATTGGATGGGTTGGGGAACTTTTAAGATAACCTATAACTATTTTCAAGAGCTTTATGATCTAGTGGTGGAGTTAATAAAATGTGGTCATGCATATATTGATCATCAAACCAAGAGAAGTAAAGGAGTATAGAGAGGAAAAGATAAATTCTCCATGGAGAAATTGATGTATTGCAAAGTCTTTAATGCTGTTTTATGAAATCTAAGTACTCTATTTTCCTTACTGTATGTTTTCATCCTATAACTTGGTTCCCCTTAACAATCTTTTTGTTACTATCTATTTTTGTCATATCCTTGTGGTCATATCTCGATGCTCCTTAACAATATTTCCCTTATAGTATGATTTCATCGAATCCTCATGGTTATATGTCGGCTCTTCTTAAGTAGTAGTCATTTGATTATGCTTTTCAATAAGGTAAATTCTGAAATAGAACTGTAGGCTGTGTGTTTATTTTCATGAAAGTGAAATTGAATCTGTAAGAAGGTGAATTGTGAAATATAACTGTAGGTTGTGTGTTGATTTTCATGAAAGTGAAACTAAATCTGTAAGAACTGAAACTATAAGAACGCTGATAAATGAAAACAGAACTGTAAGAAGAATGTGTTGTAATTGATATAACTAACCTGGATATATTGGCAACTGTTTTGTGATGTTGTCTTCAAGTTTGTTGAATAGTTTGAAAGCATAAAATGCAACTTCAACAGTGGGTGAACTTCTTTTATAGTTTTTGGCAGTTGAATTTAATTGGTGGACATGGATGGACATGGATGGACATGGATTGCAATGACTTCATTTTGAATGTGTGGTATGGATTTAATTTGATGTGATCTAATGGTTGGGAATTTGTTATTTGTTGATCCATGTGCTTTGATTTGTTTTAATGAGAAATAGAGTGAGTTGGGTGCCATTTATTGCAGTTATTGGGTTTGGGTGCCATTTATTGAACAAAGTGAGTTTAAATGTTATTGGGTTGGGCGTCATTTATTGAACATAGGGGGTTTAGTTATTGAAAAACAAAGTAGTTATGGCTAACCTACATTCCCTTTTATTATGTGTAGGTATGGATATTTATTTGGGATACAAAGCTTCAGTTCTGATGAGTGGGGGTTGAAGTCACTGCTACTTTGTACTTCAGGAATAGACCATTTTGGAAGCATTTATGGTTTTAGCTATTTTCTAGTTGGGTCAATATGGTTTACACTCTTAAGTATTAAGATACTATTTATGGACAGTTGTGGGCCCAGCCAACGTATGGGGAAATTTTGGACATAAATTAATACTTATTTATACTTAACGTTATTTATCTTTGTTTAAATATTGGTTGCAAAAGTCTTAATTTCTGGTGGTTTGGTGGGACCAATACTATATCAATCACTAGTCTGTGCACAACATTAGGAATCTCTCCCCTAGCAATGCATCGGGAGCTCAACTGGTGGTGGCGAAAGGAGGCGAACTCAAACTATTTCACGATTCGAACCGTGTGCACCACAGTGTCGGGAAATGAGCTAGAGCCAAAGGTATTTCACCTATGAATTTGTTGTTAAATAGAATAATCTTTGCAAGGTTACGTGCCACATAGAGACCTCGTGGAATCGACACTACGAGATGGTTGCCCGAGGCATCCAGGGAAATAAGCTTTTGGCTTTTGCCAAGCTTCCGTGGAAGTGTGCTGGTAAAAGAATTGTTCCACATCATCAGTTTTTGCAGCTTGGACAAGTCTGTGATTCTACGCGGAACCCATCTTTCCACTTCAGAGTTCTAAGCTCCCAGCAACAAATGAACTCACGACCTTTCGATTTGTACCTTTCACTTACAAAGCGAATGCACTAGCACTATGTTATGGATAAAGGTAGTTGTGTTGTACCTTTTCATTTTCTTTGACACTGAGAATGGAAACATCGACAGCTACATCATCATAGAAGCACAAAATGAAAAGCAGGGAATTTTGTAAATATCAAACATGAGGGGATTCTAGTGCAAATGAGTGACATTATTCTTTTGAATTGTCATTACAGTTTTTTTTTTTAACTCGCAAAATAAAATAGGTTTTTTTTTTTTTTTACACTCACAGAATAAAATAGTGGGCGCTATGTTATCATTCGAAAGTGTTTAAATAATTTGATAGGTTACTTATAATAATTTTAATAAGAGGATACCAAGTATTTATTTTCACTATTCACATTAAAATAAATTTACATCATAATCATTGGAAAATTTAATATTATTTCCTCTAACCAATCGAAGTAAACTAAATTTACAGGAGAATCACTTAAACTATTAATATTCTCTGAGGACAAGAAAATATGGCAAAGCCTTATTGAAGCTTTTTCTAGAAAAGGGATGCTTGGAGATTATATGTAATTTCTCGGGCATCTCTTCACGTACGAAGAGAATTGCGGTGGCAATTAAACTTGGCAAGCTGGTAAGAAGAAAAATCTTGGCTATCCAAAGAAAGTTGGTGTTGCAAGCATGTTTACACTCTGTAGCTTAAATGAATTTTAGAAAGTTTGAATTAGATTATTCATGGAGATGCAGAAGATTTTCACCGTTAACCATGAAGGTTTTCTTGCAGTTGTCCGAAGGACACATGGAGGAACTTTGATTTTCCCGGATGCAAGGGCTACCATCCCCTTATCAATTGGTAGATTGGGATTTTAAATTGGTAGACATGCATGCAAACTCTAGTCAATCAGTAAGGTTGTTGAAGTAAAAGGCATGCATGCAAACTCCAGTTGACAAGGTTAATGGAACTCCGGTAAAACTGAATTGAAAGCTAGAGATCATCAAGGTTTAACAACTAGTTTTAAATTAGATTATTCATGGAGGTTTAACCCTGAAGGTCTTGTTGCCATGGAGGATAAGGGTAATTCAATTTGCCTAATGCAAAGGTCGTCATTGCCTCAATCCTTTATAACTTGTTGGAATGGGGTTTTTTAGGTGGAGGAATTTTATAGGCATCAAATTTCAAGAGAAAGTTCACATTTCAAATTAAAAGATTTATTGCATTTTGGTTTTTCAATATTCACAAATTAAAATAAATTATTATTTTCATATAGAAATGGAAAATATTTTAAAATTTAATGTATATCTCACACATCACAATTTTTATTGTGTGAAGTTGTAAAGATCTACGAATCTTCCTTAAAATATGAAGTACATTTCAAGGATCTTTAAAATATAAACTTTAAGTACATTTTAAGGAGTGCACATATATGACATTGGTTCACCCGTATTACAATTCATATAGAAATCATATCTATTTACTTAAGCTCTACACATGAATCAAATGGGGAGAATTTCATTGGATCATTTACTTATAATATATATAGGAACCATATGGAGGAAATTGAGTAGAATCATTTACCTTTTCATCTAATATGGATATCATTCCTCAATACAATGAAATTGTTTTTCTTTCTTACAAGACTCAATTATTCACATAATTGCAATGAGTTTAAAAAAATTAGAATAAAGATAGAGTATTATTTTATAGATATCATTGTAATTTCCAATAGAGAAAAAAAAACAACTATTAAAAACCAAACCAACAACAACAAAATTTTCCATAAAATAAATATAACTTACAAGAATATTTTTCCATAAGAATTATGGAGTCAATGATTAGTGCACATGTGCATTCCTATGCATGACACCATTTGTAAAAAAACATAGAACTGACATTATTTTTAATCAACAAAAAATGAATGAACACTTAAAATGGGATAATAAGGAATCATAGCTCGATTTAATCAATTTTAATCTCAAGTGTTTGTTGTCATAGCTTCAAAATAAATAGGCATAAACAAAACATGTTGGTGATATTCATAAATGCAAGAAAGCTAAGAAAGTAGTAAATACAATCAAAGAGTAGGATGTAAGACAATTTGCATTTTTAAATCCAAACACTAAGAGGCTAATGTGTTGATTCGAATTGAAATTATTTTTATCTACGAATAACAAAATATTTCACCACAACCAAAGTTTTGATCTTCATTTCCCATTACTAAGACACAACTATAATAAATTATCGAGATAT
>APFE030266877.1:0-34438 GCA_000404065.3 Pinus taeda | reverse complement strand
CCTATAATCTGGACACATGTGCCATGATCCATCCTTCTTCTGCACCAATACTACTGGAGCAGAGAAAGAACTTTGACTCACTTGAATTATCCCAGCCTCTAGCATTTCTGCAACCATACGTTCAATTTCACTCTTTTGGGCATAGTGATATCTATACGGCCTGATGTTTGGAGGAACACTTCCTAGAATCAGATGAATATCATGATCATGATGACGCATTGCTGGGAGACCTTTGGGAATCTCAAATACCTTGGAATGATTGTCCAAGACTTTTTGGAGATCTAGAGAAATAGATGATTCCAATGTGGAAACATCTAGTGAACATAATTGTGAAATTACACCTCCTTGTTCCTTCTTTAGAAGCTTTGTCATACCATTAGAGCTGATTATCTTTCCTGGTTTCCCTGCAATACCCCTTACTTAAACTTCCTTTCCTTCCGCAGAAAACTTGATGAAAATTTCTTGAAAATTAAAAGTTATTGTACCCAGGGATTGTAGCCATTGGACTCCTAGTACAACATCAACACCTCCCATTAGAATGGAAAGCATTGGGCTAGTCAATACTTATTCTCCCATGGATAGCTTGATATTATGGCACTTTACAGAGAAATTTATTGTTCCTCCATTCGCAATCATCACTTGACACTCTGGTGCTCGATATAGGAAGCAATTCAATTCTTTTGCTACCTTACAATGAATAAAATTATGGGTGCTTCCTGAGTCAATCAACACTATTACCTTTTTCTTCTTGATTTGCCCTTCTATCTTGATGGTTTGAGGAGTGGTAATTCCAGCCAATGCATTACAAGATATGGCCAGATTCATTTCTTCTTTATCTAGGCTTTGTTCTTGGAGTATATCCTCTGCTTTTGACCTTTCTTGCTCCTTTTCTTCTTCCTCTTCACAATCTATGTAGAATAATTTCTTCTCAGCACACTTATGACCTTTAGTGTATTTTCTATCACAATTGTAACAAAGCCATTTTGCTCTTTTTTCTTCCAATTGTTGTGGTGTCAACCTTATAGGCTGTGGAAGACTAAGGGAAACAACACTTCCATCTTTATAGTTGTGAGTGGTATGCTTCCTGGTTGCCATAATTTTGCTTTCCATTTTTCTTGCTAACATGAATGCCTTCTCTAATGAATTAGGTTCCCAAAGGCAAACATCATGTTGGATGTCATCCTTTAAAGACCTATGAACACATCAATCCTATGCTCCTCTGGAATATCTTTTACCCTTATGTTCAATTTTTGGAACTCCTTAATGTGCTCCATTATTGAACCCTTTTGTTTGAGACTTATCAATTGACTTAAAAAAGTGTTGCTTTTTGTATCCTCATAATGTGCTATCAATTCTTCTGTAAAAATTGCCCAAGTGATAAATTGTTTATGAGAGCAAAGCCATTGATACCATACAAATTGATTTGGTTCCAAATATAAAGTTGGAATATGTACCTTTTTTGTATTTTGCACATTATTGAGATCAAAAAATTGCTCCATCTGTAATATCCATGTTGCGGGATCCTTGCCATGAAACTTCCATATCAATTTTTGGAATATGGTGGGTCTTCGATCCAACATTAGAGTCTATGATATCATGATTAAAATTTATTTTGTTCGCATCATGAGTTTCCTTTACTACCTTTTCACCATTAGTAAGTATTTCTTGTAGAAAATTTTACATATCTGTCTTCAAATCTGCCATGCCTGTCTTCAAATTTGTGTTCAAATCTATCTTCAATTCTTCCATGTCTGTCTTCAAATGTGTCTTCGAATCATCCATGTTAGTTTCCACACCCTTTATCTTATATTCCATGCCATTTATCTTAGCTTCTGTTAGCTTTTGTGAGCATGACATTTGTTGCACCTGTTGTTGTAATTTTGATATATCATGTAACATTTCTTCCTCTTCTTCATGAGTCATGCTAGAGATTTCAGGTTCCTTGCTAGGTGTTTGCATTTTCTTTCCTCGGGGCATCAGTTACCAATAATAATGCTCTACTAGCCCTTTGAATTCCTTCAAAATAATTTTCAAACCAATCTTAAGCAAAAATTTAAAAGAATCTACACACTTTTTTTTCACTTTGTGGGAGCTCGATATTGCCTCTCAGGTATATTTGTACTTTCAAAACATCCAGTTCTGAAATTGTGACCTGTGGTAGCCCTCTATGTCCTCTTTGCAATGCCACCAGTCTGATCCAAATTTGATTCTCCAAGGAAGAGTTATGCGAAATCTCCCACAGTGACCTGATTATAGACTAGTTCAGTAGAGTGAACTTGTACGACGTGCCACGAGTCACTGTTTCGACATTTAGCTCCGAAAAATATATAGAAGAAACTACAATCTGTCCTATTTCTGTACCTTCTTATGAAATTTCAATCCAATGCTCAGAGAAAACGTTATGACGATTTTCCCCAGGTCTCCTATTTGGAATGTAATTCAGTATTTTGTAAAAAAACCAACTTCCTCTGATCATATCTCCGCAAATATAGCATAAAAAGATCTGAAATTCGGACCTGAGATTTAGCACGATGTCTTCTCAAATGTTTTTTTTTTTCAACTTCTGAAACGTCGCAGAAAAATGTTATAGTAAAAATGCCACTATGACCTGTTTGGAGCAGCGAAACCCTAGAATTCAAAGCTCTGATGCCAAATGTTATGAAACCGGCTCAAGAAAAGATAGAAAAGATAGATCAACGCCTTAGAATTCAGCCTCTTCGAGGGGGAAACCTCATTTGCATAACATAAATGATCAATTCTTCGATGATTCAAATGACAAAACCTCCTTTCTATATATAGGAGTCTAAGGAGTCACAATATAACCCAACCGACCTAACAATAATAATATAAAGCCACAAAAATAACAATAGCAATATTAATAAGGGGTATAACTACAATATTAACAAGGGGTATAACTACAATAGTAATGGGGTGATCACTAGTATTATAGGGACCCAACAAGGAGGTTCTACCAAAGAATCTATTTCATCATCTATGGGATGAATGGCATCATCTTCCTCTAATTCTTATTCTATTTCCCGAGTCATCTTTTATTCCTCTAGCCTCTATTTTTTATTCTCCACCCATGACTTCCTTCGATGTTCCTCTTCTACTCTCCTTCTTTCCTCTTGTGCTTCCTATTTTGGTTTTAGCAATTCATCTGCTTCCTCTTCTCCTCTTCTTCTTTCTTAGTCTTTGCCTCTAATTCTCTATTTTCCTATTTATATTCAATAGATCCCTTATTCAATGGATCAAATGTCCATATCCTGCTACTTTCTATCATTGGATCATGCTTGGTCATTTTTCCAGGAGTTGCAATCCTTAGTTGATCAGTTACTTGTGGTGCCTCCTATACCTATATATCTTGAGCTAGTGGAACTTGGGGGGAACCGACCTCAATTATTGGATGTGTATTTCTTAGTGCATTGTACCAGTTCTTCACCTTTTCATCTTCTACAATATTCATTGATGTATATCCCCAAGAAAAACCAATTCTAACAATGTTTCTTGCACACTTCCTGGGGTCATACCCATGAAAGTCCTTAACTACGAAGTGCAAGTTCTCAAGCTCTTGTATTTCTTCATATACTACCTTGTGGTTCTTCAGCTCATACATTCAAATCTTCAAAGAGAAAGTGGGATAGGGGGTCTTCTTCCTTCTATGAAGAACTCTTGAAAATCCTTTATTCAACTGTTAAACAACTTCTTGCAAGACCACCTTGTTAGTCACATATTGTGGCATAACATGAGGAGAAATATGGCATCCAAAGTACCTAATATATGTACCTTCTGGTGAAAAAAAGCAATCCATGATATCATGTAATCACTCCTTCACTTGGTCAGTCATGCAAAGGAGGATCAATTGCATATATCATCTGAAATATGACTATGGAGAAATGCTCTGCCAATTTGTCACATTCCCCTCTAAAAATCAAATTTAACAACAACATGTAATGGAAGTAAAGTGGAAACTTATCCTATGGGGTCCAATTCCATTACATCCCTCGGAATTCATATTCAGCATAGATCCCATCCAATAGAAATGTTGACATATAAAAATTTGGTGCCTAGTTTGTCCTTAGATATGCTTTAACCTATCCAACATGATGTTGCAACTCAAAATAAAGTATCTCTTCCCAATTGAATATTTCTCCATGGGTAACAACCAAGTTAAGCATAAATATCCAATTCTCTTCAAATATTTCAGTTTTCTTCGATCTATGTAGCCTATAACACACAACAATAATGTACTGGTACACCTCCCTCAAAATCCTAGTCGGGTAAACTATAGATGGCTGGTGTCATAATTTGGCAAGCTCTTGAAACTAAGACTTGATGATATCACTTGTGTCAATATTGGCCCCATCTAGTGTAAATGTTGTTGTTGGCATATTTGTGGGATTCATATAATTATAATAATTTTTCATATCCTCACCATATTATGTGGAAAGTTGAACACTATTTTCACTATGAAGCACCATATCTAAATCATCCATGTGTGACAAAATCAATTCAATTACCTTTGGACAAGCTATGATTTGGAACCTGCACGCAATTGTGTGTATCCTAGAACATTTGATGTAGATGTATCTTACTTATCTTCCAAGTCTTCATGGAAATTATTTTGCATGAATGTGTCTTTAATATCTTTCCATGTTACCTTGGTAGAATTGTATATGAAACATTGTGTATCTGTAAGAATAGGAATTTTAGGCTTTGGAGCTTCCATTGCTTCTTCAATGCTTTCTCCAGAAGATTCTTTTGAGGCTAGGTGATAGGTAGTGGGAGGCATCATTCCAATATATGATGAAAGATTAATGATACTAGTAGTTGGAACACCTATACGTGGAAGCACAATCATGGCGACAAATATTAGCTTTATGAAATATTCTACCTATTATTAGAAATAAATTTTAAGAAAATGTTTAGAAAAGCCATCAAGGATAGGTAAAAATATAAGCCTACCAAATAAGGGACATGGTTACTTGTACTGGTGATAAATCTACATCAAAACAAGGAGGGAACATTTTCGGATCATGAAGGGAAGATCAAGGCTCATAAGAGACCTTCAAGTTGTGCTCATGCACTGAATCAAGAGAGGGGGATCATCAAGGGTGCATGGTGCACTGTTGAAGCAAAAATAAAATCATTCGTGGGTTTGGGTGCACTCATGCACTAAAGGATACTAAGGAGGGTGAAAGGGAGTACACAAAAGGGACAAAGGGGTTAGGCTTCAGGCCTTCCGAGTGCACTCATGCACTCAAGAGGAACAAAGAGGGAACATGGCACATAGTCGAAGCACTATGGAGAAAACACTTGTGGCTTCAGGGTGTGCTTATGCAGTCAAGGAGGGCACGCCAAATGAGTGCACTCAAGGGGAAAACTTGACTTTCTGGGTGTATTTTGTTGAGGTAGTTAGTCCTTCACCTCTAGAAGTGTGCTTTGGCTTGGAATGGATCAAGAACAAGTTCAACAATGAGATAAAATGATTGATATGCTAAGAGGAAGGATCTACTCATTCTTATATATTTTTTCGCAATCGTGACTAGAATATGAAGAGTTAGAAATTGTAAAGAGTCACAACCTGTGACAATTATTTGACACTTGTACAAGGAGGAATGAACTTAAATACCAAAAAATAAATTGAAAAGAAGTGAAATTCTAGCAAGGAAAGCAAGATCCACAACAAAATTATTGAAGACAAACAATAGAAGCGACATGAAAAACTCACTTGGAATGAAAGTCAACAAAGAGATCCTTAATCCAAAGAAGTGCACTCAACCCATATGAGAGTGATTATGTGCAAGAATGATTAGCAATATCGATTATAAAGAGATTACATGCAATCCATTTCATACATGTTTGCCACTTGTCAATGGTTCAAAGATTCAGTTCAAACAACAATTCTCGGTGTAATAACACATTGTTAGAGAATTCGTGAAAGCGCCCATTCTCGATAGCTCTAAAATTAGAGCTCTACGCAACTACTCTCCCACAAATACTTCATCCTCCACATAGTAAAATATCTACAAAAGGAAATATTTTAACATTAAGTTCCCTATGTACCCCCGTTCTCCTGCACATACCCCATCTCTCTATACAAGGAAAACTTGTAACATTATTTTTTTCCTTGTAGAATAAATTTCCATGTGCGCCATTGTTCTCTTGCACATTTCCTGTCACATGCATAGTAAAATACCTGCATGATGAAACATAAAAATATTTCTCATTCTCTTTGACATGCTCCTTCTTCCATAAACATTTATACGATATATGATCTGGAAATGAGTAAAGGTATCTCCACAGAAAGAAACATTAAGTAGAAATTTGTATAGCCCCCTACCCCCACAACCCATCCTACGCAAAGGACTTGAAACCACATTAGTTTTGTCATCATTGGGAAGAGTGGTACCATAACAATGTCAATGGTAATGTTAGAGTTAGAGCACTTACTGATAGAACGATCGCTCAGAAAAATAGTGTTTTGTTTTTAAATCAATTTTTAGACAATGAAAAATACCAAAAATAAAACACTCTCCACTAAGGGAATTAGGTCCCACCAAATGTTTTTAGGTGAATCAAAAATCAGAAATAACATTTCTAGAAAATTATAAAATTATTTTTGAATTTATGGAAAATAGTAATATTCAACAGTTTCCTGAAACTCTGGTTAAAAACAAAAAAATAATGCACTATCAACGCAATTTGAGCATGAGGCAAATTATATAGTCCTTGATGAGGTAGGGATGAACATTTATTCACTATTAAACAAAAAAGCGAATATTCCAAGATTAAAGAAAACTTATAGTATGTCAAAATTATATGTCCTAATTATTTAAATGTTAATTGCTTTCAGGGTTTGCAAATTCTTGAGAAACTTCTATACCTTTTCCTCTATGCAATATTTCACAGGAGAAGCTGTAATTTGTAGTTTGACACTTTGACCGAATATCTCATTCTCAATTTCTCTAGATTCTCCTTGTAAACAACTAAAGAAGAGTTCTGTTCATTAAAATTAACAAACCTCATTATCCATTCCATACTTTCATGTCTACTAAAACCATCTATATCATTGAATTTTGTTACCTTTAAATGTTTAACCTTATCCAATTCAATTGTTAACATCTATCTTGAAATTAATCCAGAGTCACATGTGATACATGGACCGTTCAGATTCTGCACAATCTGTACGGCTTTGACATATTCATTTGCTCTTTGATTCTCTATGTTCTGATGTTCAAAAATAATGTTCTTTTGATTCTCTGAGACCTTGCAGCTTTGAGTTACTTCATTTGATTAGCATTTGGCAGTTATTGCCCTCTTTTCTCTACATGAGAATGTAAATCAAGTATTTGACTAAAAGAAAATAAGTCATTGTTCACAAAATACCTGTATCCTTCGAGATCGTGTTGAATGAACTCGATAAATTACTTAGTTATTTGTCACAAATGATCCAGATCATAAGTTGTTTGCCATGCATTTTCAACAAATTTCAATTGTTGGCATATGTTGCTAATAATATATGTCTTCACCACATTAAGGAAATTGATAGATTTAGAAAATCTCTATGATGTGTTGCAAATAGTAATTGTCGAAACTGTTTTTCGTATTTCCAAAGAAGTAATCAACAAATGACCCAGATTTAAAGCATCTTCTAGATCCTTTATTCTTGTTTGTAGGCTCAAGTTTTCTACTTCTTGTTGACTAAGAGAGTTAGCGAACACGTTACCGGTAAGTTGGTGCAACTCCATGACCAAAATGGTTGTGACTCCAGAAAAATTAACATTCATTTATCTTTGTTCTAAAACCTTATTATTTTGAAGCTTTACCTTTTCAATCTTCATTTTTTTATTGTTGCCTTCACACTTTTAATTTTTCAATGTGATAGAATCATCATAAAAAATAATAGATTCCTTGGCAGTTTTTTCTATTGTTTCTAATTTTTATGCAAGAAAAACACTAATCAAATAATGTAGCATAAAATTGTCAACTTTTACGTATATAGCCTCTTCAACACTTGTTATTTCCATAGGACTTCTAGAATTGGTTGATTCACCAGTATACATTTCTTCTGAAATAAAACTCTGATCAAGCTCTTTGTGATTCATGTTATTTTATAGCTTGTCATGAATCAATTCCATATTTACAATAAGTTTTTTCCTATTTTCACTTGATGATGAACTCACATCAATATCATTTATCTAGTATACATATTGTAGGAATATACAGGGTAAGTTCCTCAGACAGAACACCAAAAGGACACCGCTCACAAACAGATCACAGATCAATACACCAGTATTTTGACGTGGTTAAAACCCTCAGAGAGGGAAACAGTCCACGGCCTGCGCCAACGTGGCTACTACAGGCAATTTATTAATAAAAGAATGAAAATTTACATAAGCTTCTCTCATGCACGGTTAACCTACAAATGACCCTCCATGCGCTTTAAATAGAATTCATGGACCAATCGGGTGTCAAGCCACGGATCAAGTGTCGGTAATACCGAGGAGAGAATGAACCGTCGGATCACTACATATCGTGACCGTCGGATTGTAAGTTACAAAATGTACAACGGTAAAGAAACACACTTTACCTAACGCTAACCTAACTCTATACTAGACCAAGTTGACTTAACTATTCCTATGTGTCGGAATATCCTAACACATATCGCTCTACAGAAGCAATAATACCTTGTTTGTTGATGATTTCTTCAACTTCTACTATTAGCCCTTGATTTCCATGAGTATCGTTTATGCAACGCACATATTGATATTCAAAAAGAATGATACTTGATTGTTCCATGATATCTTCAGCATCTATGATTGCCATTTTTTATGGTCAATTTTTGACATTCTTCACTCTACTCTTTAATTTCTGGAAACAAGTTTCCATATCCAATTGTTTCCAAGTGTGCACCAAATAGACCCTCCTCATCAAAGGCGTTAATTCCTTCAACTTTCCTTAAGTTAAAACGATTCAAAATATTTGTGAGCTCTATAACATGAGCCAAAATTTTGACTTGGATTTCTCCAACAATAAATGGAAAGGGAATGATTTTTTTTATCTTTTTTCTTTGAAATGTCTCTAGCCATTCAAGGTATTTCAAACATACTTCATCAAAAAAATACCAATTTTAACAAATTTCGACAATAGTAATGGCTTACATTGAAATCTATATATTTAAATTAGCATATTATTTTCTTTTTGTTCATGCATAATTTTCCCCGTAAGAAAACTTGTACCTGTCTAGATATATAATGAGGCTTTTGTCTAGTTATCATGTAACTAACTTGCATTACAAAAACATCTTGAATTAGACAAAATTTTAAAGAAGCATTATTCTTCCATAGTATAGGATACTAGAAGTTCATTGGTTCTTCATTCATATTGAATTTAGTATTACATGGAAAATCACTAAAGCTATTGCTAGTAATGAAAACTATTATGAGATAAATCATCATGAATAAGCTTTGGTCTTGGATAAATTGGTTAACTGAAAAGATAATTCATTAGAAATGATATCAACATAGTCGAATACGTGATCCTTTTTGTATGTGTGATAAAGCATATAGAGAATGAAATTTGGAACACTTGTTCTAGTTTCTTGGCCCATGACACATGCATAAAGCCAACAAAAGTCCATAAATGGCTGTTTAAGCAAAGATATTTCTAGAACATAAATACGTAAGGAGCATAGTAACTTGGTGAAAATAAATCCACAATAACATTAGCTTCACCTTCTTCTGAGATCATGAAACCATTTTCTTTGGACAATGCCATGTGAATATTAGCCTACGGTAACTTGAATATTCGTCTAAATTTATTCACATTCAAAGGAATCCTCTTCGCTCATAGCATAATGTTTCTTATTTCTAAATCATTTTTTTTGCACATAATTGAACGATTTCCCTAAAATAAAAACCTTTTCTCACACATGCAACATTCTCTAATCCACTAGTCCAAATCTTGTTATTGTTCTTCTCGTCCATTGGAAGATTATCATAACGCTCATATGCAATCAACCAATGGCAGTTATCATCTGCAACACCAAGTAAGTTAATATTATCAGCGCAAATAGCTTCCCTGCTTTGTCTTCTAACCATATTCATTTCGTAGTTGAAAACACTTCACGAATAGATAATTTTCTCAACATCGATGAGCTGCACAATTTTTTTATTTTTATTTTTATTTTTATTTTTTTCTGTTTCTGTATATATATTCCCTAGATCATACTTTCGCAAATGCAAAATTGCCTCTGCTAATTGCAACTATGAAGAGCTGCACAATTTTATTTATTTATTTTTATTTTTTTCTGTTTCTGTATATATATTTCGTAGATCTTACTCTCGCAAACGCAAAATCGCCTCTGCTAATTGCACCTATGAAATTTGTTACACATAAAATTTGTCAATAAATAGTTATTGAAGATACGAAAGCTAACATTTACAAAAATGAGTAAAAATATAGCTCGAAACTACAAAATCATTACATCCATGTATTATGCATCTTGTTTCTGTGTGACTGTAAATTCTTTACAATAATGGAAGTTAGCTCACAAATTGTTAATAATAATTCTCTCTGCAAAAAGGTTTGTCAACTTATGCCTATTACAAAACTACAAGACCATGTAGCTGGTACCCAGTACCTAGTCATTATCATCTTTGAATTATAAATAATCTGATGTACAGATTTAAAAAAATCTCAAAGATGCATGTCGTTTGACCAATTATTGCAAATTGATTTGCTCTCTTATTTGCTAACCTAAATAAATCATGGTTCAAAAATTATTGGAATTTTTAAAAAAATCCATGAACATACAAGAAAAGTTTCATGCAAAATAGGACTATGAAAAAAAGATATGCAAAGTAGCAATGATGTACGGAGAAAAGAAAATGAAAAAACAACAACACCACTTTCACACAATTACAAGTTCCATCTGTACATTTTTTCCTATCTTTTGCAATTATACAATTACTAATTAACTTAAGTATAATAATACACTTAACAAATCTTAAATTGTTATTTCCTTGCAAAAGTTAAATTAATTACCTATTCATTTTGGACATCATGTGACAACGAATAAATAAATATATCGTTACAACTTATACAAAAATAGCTAAAATTTACAAAAGTGTGTTGTATTGCATTTATAATTTATGAAATTTATTGATTCAAAACAAAAAACATATAGTTTTTGTAGTCTTAAAGTCACTCAAAGTATAATGAAGCATGAATTTCATCATGGTCACTCTAGTTCGAATGTGAAATATGAGCATGACATTATTGAAGAGGGAAATTTTCCCAAATGTTATCAATACTTGTCTTATTTCCAGAGATAAAATTTCTTGTTATTTCTTGTAACTGATCACACTGCATATACTCTAATAGTTATTTACTTATTTTTCTATTTGAATTAATGTCAATATTGGAATCTCCAATAAGTATCACCAAGTGTGAATTGTGGCTTCACTATTGATATTTCTTCAATGATTGCAGAAATAGGTACAAATGGTGCAACATATACATTTATTATGCATATCCAACGTTCGAAATATACTTACGAAAAAATGAGTTCGATTTTGTTACTGAAAATGTTTTTCATTGTTATCATTTCTATGTTTTCTTGTATGCAAGTACTCCATGAAGACAATTTGATATGTTGAAATTGAATTTATGAAATTTAGTATTGGATGGTGGAAATTTTAAATGTATTTCCTGGATACAAATAATCATATAATTCATCAAATCTTCATCACACACAATGTCATTCACATGAGCATGTAGACTTCCCATATTCAAACTTGCAATCGTTAAAATATTTTCACTTGCTATCAACTTCACTATGTACCATGATTTCCATGATGCTTTAATTCTGGAGTGTTTTTTTTCTTCTAATACTTTCTTATTTACACAAAAGTTCTTTTGTATTAGTCTTTGAAGAAGATACAACAATTCCACCATTTTAACACGTGACAGTGTTGTGTAAACTAGTCCATGTGTCAATATGCCACTTGGATCAAATGAAAGTCCGTCTAAATTTAAACCCTGTGATCAATAAATTGTTCTAGGAAAAGCTAGTTGGATAAGAAACTGTTTACACACTATAGATGTAAATATAATGCTATTACATGTCAATGATTTTGAAGCACACAATATTGGAGTCCAATTAGATGAAACATTTTCGTCATACAGTTCATGATAGTTTTTTCTTTGAAGTTTTCTCATATCTAGATTTTAGAAATATATCCATAACACATCAAAATTATTACTATTTTTCATATATTTTTTGCATATTCCATCAACACCATTAACAAGGCCATATTTTGTATTACAATTCCCACATATAGCTCAACAAGAGCATTGCATTTGATAAGGATTCTCAACAGTAATTTCATTGTTTTCACATACACAATAAATCATGTTTCCTTACTATGAGATTAGTCAATTATATCAATAATTGTTAGCTCTTCATGTACATGTGACATGATTTTTCCGTTATGCTTTTTTACATCCTTTTTTCTGTAAAATAGGTATGTAAAATCGCTTATATATTTTATATCTTCATCAGATTGTTGATTCACTCGCAATTTGTTATGGATTTCAACGAACTTGATATATCCTTGACACATTGTCGTGTGAAATTCATAGCATTTGAATTTCTCTTTCCATAAATCATATCCTAGTTTTTTCGCACGCTAAAATTGGTTGTTGAAAAATCAAAGAACCTTTGACTGATTGCGCTCGGAACAAGTCATTCAAAATAACTACATCAATAATTCAAAAAAAAGCCAAGGGAGTATGATTATTTTAGCATAAGAATTTTTCAACATGGTATAATAATGTTGAACCTATCAAAGATGCCTCATCAATTAGCATAACACGAAGTTGTTCACAATGTTTTGTCAATGTGTCTATTTGTCACATTTAAGCGAAAGATACTCCTACTTGTTAAATGGTAAATGGAATGTAGAATGCAATGTTATACCACCTGCATTGAATATTGTATTTCTTCTATATGTTGTGATGATTCCTTTTAATTGAGATGGGTCATATCTGAACATGTTATTGTACAAGTGAATTAGAGATTAGAATATTGTTATAACAATAACATTTTTCTAATGTCCACGCCACCTATTACAAGTACATACAATGGGTCATTTGGATTTTTTTCTTCTCATCCACTATTTATTTATCTATATTTTCCTATTTTGCGTTAAGCATTCTCATGATGTCGTATAATTTTATTTCTTCTAGTGCTTGTGTGTTATCGGGAAAACTAGTGTCCATTCAGAGCTACTAGTCCGACTAAGACGGGTAGCTATCTTAGAAACAAACAAACTAAAGTCACTTGTGTTTTCCTTTATGAGAAATATATGAGAGAGAAGCAGAGAGTACCATCCTCAGTCTTTCACTTGGCTCCTTGCTTGTTTTCGCTCCCCTTTAACAGATCTTTGCCACTCCTTCCTTACTTGCCCCGCTTCAAAGAACACCTGTAGAGTCAAAGCAACATAATACCATCAAAGCATAGAGATCTATAACCATAAACAATATAGGATCAGATATATATTAACCATCCAAATGCATATATCAATACAAAATTCAGAGATATACAAGAATATGGAGGAAAACGCAAATAGCTTTATTGATAGAGGTAGTAGAAGACAGGATTACAACCCATTGATTTGACCCAATGCCATCCTCCCATCATGAAAGCCCTCTTCACCTCATGAAAAGCTAGATCGCCTAACACTATGATGTTCCACAGAGAAACCAACAACACTTCCTTGCAAGATACAAAATTCTAGCGTCTGGATTTCTAGCATGAGGGATCCATATATAGATATTTGTAGGTGGGTGAGTTAGCTTCTAGGTTTTTGATTAGTGTCATTTCTCTGATAGTTCTTGGTTCCACTTGGAGATTTCATGATCTCTTACTCATCCCTGGGTGAATTCAGAGAGGGAAGTGTCAAATGAGCAGTTTCTAGAAGATTCTATGGGTTTCCACCTAGCCAACTGCCTTTTCCATTTTTCTACTCTCGCTCATCGCACCCTACAGAAGGGCTTTTCAGTATGCATCGCACTTTCTACATGTAGTAGGTGATATGCATTTCACCCTTAGCACTGAGCAGTCTACATGGTCCAGTTTTTATCAGTTCTAAGTAGTTTTTCAGGGACAACTTCTGGGAGATGATGTAATCAGCTGACCTTGTTCCTTTAGGGTCTGTAACAACACTTTTAGGGGCTTAGAAGCCCTTGGTTTATGGAAATATGAGATTTTAGTTGCAGTGCCCAAATATGTCTATAACAGTTTCCCGCTAAAGCATGAGGTTGTAAATCTTTTGATGTCGGGTGAAATGATTTATCATGAGGATCTAAATTTTTTCGAACTGGAAGGTGACCTGTAATAAGATACAATACAATACATTATCTTCATAATATTTTCATGATCTAGCTGAGGCGGGCATTAACATGCTCAGCTTTACAAATTCATTTTCATGTACATTGGACAGACAACTGCCTGTATGGCAGACTGATGATTATGGTAGAGCCATCATCGCTTAGCTTGGATGATTATCTGTGCAACTATGATGTACATTTGATGTCTTTATTTTCCTGAATATATCACAGCCCAGATGGATGAAACTAGATTCATGGTCTTCAAACTCGTTCAATCTTCGCCCAAAGTACAAGTCGATCCATGTGAAAGGATGTTCTAACGTCGAACATGGAAAGACATCGCCTAATTACTAGCCAGTGATGTAAGCTGTTAACCGGCTCAAGAGGAATCACCGATAATGATGATGACCCTCAAGGTGGTGCGAATACATGAGTCAATGTCGAACACCATGCAAAATCTTCTAGTCGAAGGCCATTGATGTAAACTTGTAGCCTGAAGTGAGAAACTTGCCATTGAGGCATGCAAGATTCAAAGTACTGAAAGGGTTGTTCCTAAGTCGACTTCTTGGATAATGAGCTAATGTCAACAAGAAGTGACCCATCGTAGGAGGGCCTTAATGAATCCCACGTCTATGACACGAAACAGAGCAAATGATTTTGTGGAGGTGAAAATGATCTGATGATACAAGTTTCAGTGTGGCAATCATGAAAGAATGAAGTGTGAAGGTATTGCAGTGGATGAGATGTAAGCTAGGTTGGTTAATTCTCTGAGCGACTTCTCTTGAACATATCGGTGGCACTGAAATTGATTGGTAGCGTTAACCCCAAAAAATGGATGGTACAGAGGACCAATGGTGATATGACCGGTGAACAGAATAACCCAACCCGACTCAATCATGGTGATGGAGTGAAAGTGTCATGTTCAAGAGCGACCTGCTACCAATAAAGTTTCTTCAAGTTTTCTTCCCAATTTTTCCCCAGTCATTGTTGACCAATACCTCTTTATTTTTGTCAAGCTTGAGGAGGATAACATATGCTTGTTCCATAATTTTCCCTTCGGACAAACCCTTCGCTATGTTTTAATGAGCCTAGCGACAGTGAAACTCGATTTTGTCTACATGGACAAGTTTCTTGCTATTGTTTTAATGAGTTTAACGACAAAGATAATAACTCAGTCCTTTTCAATTTTAGAGAGT
Source organism: Pinus taeda (assembly GCA_000404065.3). Classification (NCBI taxonomy): domain Eukaryota; kingdom Viridiplantae; phylum Streptophyta; class Pinopsida; order Pinales; family Pinaceae; genus Pinus; species Pinus taeda. Next base: position 18,845 of record APFE030266877.1, on the reverse strand, counting down.
TTGAAAAGAGACGAAAAGAAAAGTCCAGTAATGCTTTTTAATAGTATAATCCCTTAAGTCCAAAAGAGTATAAAATATTACGAAAGGGATCACTTTTCGATAGCTTTAACAAGCCGAACAAGGCAAGCGCTCAATGTTTTTGTGTAATGATCCCTCAGGTCCAAAAAGATTAAAATCTAGAGGAGGGATGGCACTTCCAATCACTTTAACGAGCTAGAGAGGCCAATTGCTCGAAAATCTTTTCATATTTTACAAGTCAGATGAAAAAAGCTTAAAGGGGACTCGTTTTTTGAGGAACGAGTGATGTTTCCTGATAGTAGCTGGTTCCAGGTAGGGTTTGAAACTTTTTAATCACGACAGTGTAAAGAAGATGGATAATAGAATCACTCATCGCAATTGTTTCTCAAAAGGGGTAAAATATCAAATGGAGGCATATGCTTGGCTAAAAAAGAGTGGAGGTGATGGTAAGAGCATGACCAAGGCTCAAAAGCTGATGATTATTCAATCGCAATGGTTATTTACCAATAGATGTGTTCATTTTTTAATGAGCTTAAACTCTGGGGGAACATATGCTCATTGCTAGGTTTATTTTTTAACGAGCTTGAACTTCGAGTAAAACTTCTCATGATAATAGTCAAAGATGTTTGATTCAATTGTCTTCTTGAACTAAAACCATTGCGATCGTCGTATCTGCCACAGCTAGATACATGTTAAAGTCCTTTTGATAGTTAGTGGTGTACATTAATGATGCTTTTATTAGGGATTCCTTTAGAGCATCAAAGGAAGCTTGCACAACCTAATCCCAGTTGAAGGGCACTTCGTTTTTCAAAAGATGTGCATAAACTTTAGCAAGTTCGACGTAATTTGGAATGAACCTCCTTAAAAAGTTTGCTTTCCCTTGGAGTTTCTAGATCTGAAGCAAATTCGAAGGTGGAGGCATATCGATGATTGCCTGAACCTTACATGGGTTGAGACGAATCCCGTCCCTTGAAACCATAAAGCAAAGTAAATGACCAGAACTGACACAAAACACACACTTGTGCGAATTGAGTTGTATGTTGTAGTATCGGCAACGTAGAAATATTGCTCTCAAATGCTGCGGATGATCAGTTCATTTTTGCAAATGAGATGGGAGATCGTTGAGGTATGGTTGAACAATGTTCTTAATGTCATGGAATGCATAATTCATTGCCCTCTGAAAGGTTTCCCCTGCGTTCTTCAAACTGAAAGGTAATTTGTGGTACGCGAATGTGGCCCACAGACAAATAAATGCAGTCTTTGAATGGTCCTGTGGGCGTATATTTATTTGATTATACCCGAAAAATCCATCGATAAATGAAAATATTTCGCATCCAGCGCATTCATCAATTATCTGGTCGATGAAGGGTGTAGGGTAGTTGTCCTTTGGACAAGCTTGGTTTACATCTCTGTAATCAATGCACACTCTAAGCGTTCCTTGCTTTTTCATCACAAGAGCAATGTTCAATACCCAATCAGTTCGAGGAACTAGGTAAATGAAACCAGCATGAAAAAGTTTTTGAACTTCTACCTTGATGGCAGCAGCTTTCTTCGGGTGCACCTACCGAAGCCATTGTCATGCCGGTTTGACATCTGGATACATCTTAATTTCGTTTTCAACTATGCTCGAGTCAATGCCTAGAATTTCTTCATACGACCATGCAAAGATATCTCTGAACTTACGAAAGAGAGCATAATATATTTCCAGTTCTAAAGAAGAACAAGATTTGCTGACATGAATATTCTCTACAACATCTGGCTTGGTCGAGATATTTATTGCGATAGTTTCTTTGATATTGGACAGATATCACTCAGAATCCACCGCTTTTACAGTATTTGATAGAAAATCAAAAACTGAGGGATGATCAAGGTCGTTTGAACAATCTTCATATTAATTCGGAAGATGCGAATGATGGGGGTAATCTGCCCATGGTGCCTCTCCTATCATCATTGATGGAATGATTCCTTCGTTTTTAGAATGTACATGCGACCAAGGATCTGAAGAGGTGCCATGTTCCTTAGACATATATATCCAAACACTTGATAAGCGTTGATTTGGGTTTGCTGCCCAGGCCAAGAAAATTGATTGCTACAATATTTCTATTGGGCTTGGAGGCAATACCTGGTGATGATACATGCTAACATCATGTTCGGAAATCTTTTGAATCTTTGTGAATATAGAAGATACCATATTGCAGGTCTCCACCATGGCCACTTCTGCCAGATTACTCGGAGGTGGTAGAGCAAAAGTACCCATCAATGTAGGGTCTTTTAGGAGGCCTACTCTGATATTTTGAACCGATTGAGAGCTTCCATGGATCATCGGGATGCTTCCCGTGACTTGTGAACTATTGTGGAGGAATGTTTGTTGGTCAACGATTGTAATTCCTCCTTGAAAAGGAAACACAATCTTTCTAAAGTATGTTGACATAGCATCAGCCATAGCATAAATCCAGGGCCTTCCCAGTAGGATGTTGTAATCGAGGTTTCCATCGATAACTTCAGCATCAATTTCTACTATTTTTCCCCCCGTTACAACTTGCAAGTTACTTAAAATCCCGTATCGGGTGTATGTCCATCCATCGAATGCTTTTAATGTCATTGATGATCGTGACAAGGGTGGTAAGCCTAATGTTTTCCAGCAACTCATTAACATAATGCATGTAGATGCCCCCTCATCAATAATTTTTCTATGAATAGTTTTGTTGAGGGCTTTCACAAGGATGAGGAAAGCGAGTTGTGCTGGTAACTATGGTTCATATTCTTTATGATTAAAGGCCACAAGGTTGGAATCCTCTAGGTCAATCCCACCTATTGCTGATAATAGAGCTTGCTTTTGGGAGGGGAAATTTTGCAGTACGTCAAGCGTTGACATAACGGACGACGATTGGGCCAGATCCTCTACTATATTATAATTTTGTGCTGCTCAAGCATGAGGATTAAATGTTGATTGTGTACTACTCACTTTGGCAGCTTTATCATTAGCTCAGGAATGATGGGTGGCACAACTTCGGTTCAAGTTGTTGTTGAACTACTAGGTTGATTAGTAGCCTTGTTGTTCAACAGATGTGCATTCCCATAATCTTTATTCCTTGTCGATACCAAAGCATCATTTTGTTTCAAAATGGACAACATAAGCACTTGGGACGAGGAAGCATTGTCGCTAGCAACTAGATTGGTTTCTGGGTTTGGAAACGGATCAGTCAATACCGCTGAGGTTTTTGAGATCTTGAAGAATTTCTTAATCTTATCTTTATGTGGAAAATGTTTCATCCAATGATCCTCATCGCATATGTGATATCCCAAAGGAGGTTTCTTTTGCCCAGAAGGGTTTGTAGAATATTTTTTAGGAGACGAATCATCCTCATTCTTCTTTTTACTTTTCCCTTTCTTATTGCCCCCTAGTTGCTTCGGTTCTTTGCCCTTGTCATTCGACATGGCATTAACCTCCAAGGCAAGAAGTTCTTCATTTTCATTTTGACCAGAAACCGTACGGGCTTTCTTAGATGTAGCTTTTGCGGGTTTCATGTCGTACGTATCATGCCATCACTAGCATGAGAGTCTTTGTTTGATTTAGGAGGAGGAGGAACATAAAACACTAGTCTAGGAGCATCAGGGATTTTGTCGTAGAGCGTGCCAGACTGAGTATAGATCAAGTCTAGATATTGCGCATGAGCAATGAATTGCTCTTCACTAACGACTCCTCCCTTGGCCACATCTTCTATAATAGAGGGTAACAATGACTTAATAAACCATTCAACTAATAGCTGATTAGGAACATATGTTTTTACAATTCAACGATGACGTCACCACTCATGAATATGATCAGATATGTGAATGGCTGTCGTCTGCTTAAAATTGGTAAGAAGCTCTGTCCCTGTTTCGTACATTATTGGTAATTGAAAATGGGCTTAAAAGGTGGTGGCAAGGGTGTTGAGGTTATCCAATGAAGCTCTAGGAAATTCGTTGTACCATTTCGCTACCGGACCAGTTAATGTTCGCTAAAAAAGGTGAAGCCTAATCAAATCATCATTGAGAGTGTTGGACGAACACCACAGATGAAAGGTCGTCACATGATTCGATGAATCTTCACTCGGATTTCCATTGAATTTAGGGATATTTGACAGAAGTTTATGAGGAATGGTTGGCCACTAAGTGGCATAAGAAATTGGATCATTTGTTAACTGATTTCGATCTGGTAACTCTAAAGTTGCTACAAAAGGCATCTGTTGATTTAGGTTTGGCGAAGCATACGTATGATAAGATGGGATTGCTTGAGATATGGGTCTTTGCATACCAGCATAATGTAGTTGATGTTGATAACGTTGGTAAGGTTGATGGGCATATCCATTATGATACGATTGTTGGTAACCATTTTGAATATATAGTTGTTCATTACCTGCAAAGCTTTGTTGCTTAGGTCCTCGGTAAGTTTGTTGGAATTTCGGTTGTTGATATTGCACCAGCCATGGCTGTGAGACCATTTGTTGTTGCCCAATACTAGATGTTTGACCAAGATGAGGGGTTATGGTACCCATTTGAGCCTAGATCGCTTCAGTTAAGGATCCACTAATTGGCAATTGTGATTGAGTCGCGGAGACAAGAGGCTATTGCATTACGACCTGAGAAACTTGAGGTTGACATACAACATGCAACACTTGTACTTGTGACACCGTCACTATAGGTGGTGTAGTGGGAATATTTGACACAGGTTGATCTGGTTGTATAGACTATACAACTCTTGGTTGTTGAGGCAGTAGTGATATCCAACCACTGGATGTGATTCCAGCCTAACCTGAACTCTGTTGTGAACTCCCATATGGTTGTTCTCCTGGAGGAAACAATGAAAAGGCATACTGCCACCCATATGGCGAAAATTTAGTGTTCAAAGGGAAAATTGGCCTTTGGAGACTGGACTGCCTAAATTGATATTTTTGCGAAGGATCAATTTGCTCAGACTCAACATAAGAGATTCTAGAAAAGGTTCCAGAGGAACAAATAGGAACATACCATATTGTCGAGACAATCCCTGGGTGGACTCCACCTAGTGGTTGAGAACTAGTTAGGACAGATGATACACCAGCGAACATTGTTGGGGTGGTGGCAGGAGGTTTTGCTACTTCTATGTCATATGACGCAATCCTAGATGTCAATGGTTGTTCAAACATATCGAGTCTATCCAAAAGATTTCCTAGTGATTCTATAGGAACTTGCGATGAAGGGAGACTAACTTATGAAGTAGAAGGATATAGGTGGATCCCAGTTCCAAAATGCAATGGAGTACTGGATGGCAGATCCTCTGTAATCTCTTCTATAGCAATCAGTCTAGGGGGAAGAGGTAGATCGTCAGGTCCATAAAATATTTCTGGTGCCGTAGAAGGTACAGACTCTACAGTGATAGATGTTGGAGGGGTGACACCTTCCGAATCAGCCCTAGATGGAGTTGGTTCAGGAATAGAAGTGTTTACCATTACACTAGGATCAGTCCTAATGTCCTCTTGTAACTACAGAAATTCTTCTGTAGAGGCAGGGATACCAGAAATAGTTGGAGTAACTGGAGTCTCTGAGGATGTTGAAACACAAGTTTCAAACAAACCAGGAGACTTTTACCCAGTTAAATGAGTTCGCTTGGCCCGGAATGGTTTTTTGCAGAGTCAAAGATGATTGACCCATTAATCTCTATGAACGACGGGGTTTTGATTAACTTTCTTCCATGATTGCAGATTACTTGATCAAATCAAAATAAAAAAGGGGAAAACGTGATTCCGAATTAAATGAATTTTATGATGGTTTGACACAACTTGTTTTTTCAATTTTTAAGAGTCGAGAAAAAGCTAAAGATGACTCTAGTCACCTTTGATTTTTAATGAGGTTGAAGTGACAAGTGCTCAGATGGACCTTTTATTTTAAGGAGTCTAAAAAGGAACGAAAGTGACTAGTCTGGAAATCTAGACAGAGGGATTACCAAACCGATCACAAAACTGCAGAATACATTTTACGGTACGGAAGTCAATCTTCCCGAATGTTGTGTTTAGTGCATTGTGATCGATAGGGAGGTAGACACAGCTTTCTAAGGATAGAGGATATAGCCTATTATGGTCTCCCAATATATACTCGATGGTACGTGGGAGCACAAGTCCGTACTGGCACTTGTTGTCTCAAAGAGGAGGAATCACCCAACCTACGTTGAAAGCGATAGTTACCAGGCTTTACGATGCCAGAATACATCTCTAGACTAGACTTCTAAATGTTGTGCATTATGTTCCAAAGCATTTTTATGTTCATTGAAATTTATTTTACAGTTGATCTTTCTGAAGAAGTTTTCCTTTAAGTTTCACTGCGTGATGTAGATATACAATCCCTAAATATGCAATCTACAATGATAAATAGTCATTTATTTTATTTTTGCAATGCAAATCCTAGCTACTAAGGAAAGAGAAGTGAAGTTATTTCAACATAGAGTAGAGAGCACACACTAAGATGCACTGTCCTAAATCAATCTCCACAAGCAGTGTAAATGAAAATGCACATGCATGTATTTGTTTTCTGCTTTCTTAATGTGTGAATGAAAAAAAGAATGCTAAGTACAGATTTGAACTAATTTTCTTTGAAAGCAACAGTACTAACAATTTTCTTTTCAAAAAAGAAAAGGAAGACTAAGATGACACCTTGCGATTTCAAATTTGAAAATTGCTTTCGACACTTGAAATACTATTAATTCAAATCAAATACAATGGCAAAAGTGTAATTGACTATCAAAAAGAGGAAGATTCTTTTCTTTGACTGAAAACGACACTTGCGACACTTTCAAATCAAAGGACAACAGTTCGATTAAGCTACTATTTGCAAAGGAGAACTGTAAATGACGAAAAATACATAAAAAAATTCACAATTCTTCAAACTATAGAGGTTGAATAATGCAATGGAAGGGAGTTTCAACAGTGGTATACTAATCACAGATAGCAAAACTACTCAATAAAGCTAAAGATAATGAAGAGAAAACCAAAATATGGAGGCAGAAACAGTCTTACCTAATCATCGCACCTATAACACAGGGAAACAGGGACGCATCTCACTTGCAGCACATGGGAGGTGCGATGCATCTAGACTGCGAATGAGAGACAGTTCGATGGTCCAGGGACAAGACTGGGTTTGGTTTTTGCTCACAGTTTGTAATTAGTTCAGGGATTTAGGCTGAGCTAATGATAGGCAGTAAACACAAAGCATAGGGGCTGATCTAATGAGGTTACTTGCGCTACCCTGAGGGTACTTAATATTTTACAAGTCAGATGTTCAGTTCATAAACTAACCCGGAGATTGACTGAAGCAGCATTGATCTACTTTGCAGTTGCATAGAAAAAGCAGTTCAAGGCTACTTGGCTTAACTTCAGGCTCCATCTATAGTTTATAAAGAAAACAAATAGAAACAAGCAAACAAGCTATTCACTACCTAGTGGAGTCGTCGTTTTGTTATCGGGGAAACTAGTGTCCATTCAGAGCTATGAGTCCCACTAAGACGATTAGCTACCTTAGAAACAAACAAACTAAAGTCACTTGTGTTTTCCTTTATGAGAAATATATGAGAGAGTAGCAGAGAGTACCAACCTCAGTCTTTCACTTGGCTCCTTGCTTGCTTCCTCTCCCCTTTCACAGATCTTTGCCACTCCTTCCTTACTTGTCTCGCTTCAAAGAAAACCTGTAGAGTCAAAGCAACATAATATCGTCAAAGCATAGAGATCTATAACCATAAACAATATAGGATCAGATATATATTAACCATACAAATGCATATATCAATACAAGATTTAGAGATATACAAGAATATGGAGGAAAACACAAATAGCTTTATTGATAAAATTAGTGGAAGAGATGATTACAACCCATTGATATGACCCAGTGCCATCCTCCCAGCATGAAAGCCCTCTTCACCTCATGAAAAGCTATATCACCCAACACTATGATGTTCCACAGAGAAACCAACAGCACTTCCATACAAGATACAAAATTCTAGCCTCTGGATCTCTAGGATGAGGGATCCATATATAGATATTTGTAGGTGGGTGAGTCAGCATCTGGGTTTTTGATTAGTGTCATTTATCTGATAGTTCTTGGTTCCACTTGGAGATTTCATGATATCTTACTCATCCCTGCGCGAATTCAGAGAGGTAAGAGTCAAATGAGCAGTTTCTAGAAGATTCTCTGGGTTTCCACCTTGCCAACTACCTCTGCCATTTGTCTGCTCTCGCTCATTACACCCTATAGAAGGGCTTTTCAGTATGCATCATACTTTCTACATGTAGTAGGTGAGATGCATCGCACCCTTAGCACTAAGTAATCTGTATGGTCTAGTTTTGACCAGTTCTGAGTAGTTTTTCAGGGAGCACTTCTGGGAGATGATGTAATCAGCTGACCTTGTTTCTTTAGGGTGTGTAACAACACTTTTAGGGGCTTAGAAGCCCTTGGTTTATGGACATATGAGATTGGGGTTGCAGTGCCCAAATATGGCTATAACATTGTGGTTTCTTTACAAGCTGATAAGGTCTCTCAAGAATTGATTTTTCATTTCTAGCCTTTTTGAAATATTGAATATCTAATTCAATATCATATTCTTGATAACATTTTTCAAATTCTATTTCTTCAAATGGAGGTAAATTTATTTCTAACAATTTTCTCTCCTTGTTTTCAAACTTAGAAACTTTGCTATCAATATCAGTCCATGTTTTCATTATTTCTTTCATGAATTTTTTTTCGTTAAATTTTATGTCTTTCTCAAATAAGAAATATGCATTCTCCCAACTCAAATATTGTTCTTCAAATACATTCTTGTCAATACGATATGGGACATACAACATTAATTGTTCTTTGTAATAGTTATCAGTGTCAATATGTTTATTATACTTTATGTACCTTATATCATATGGCCTCTTAGTGCCTCCTCTTTTTTTTCCTTGTAGTGTATAACATGATGCAAATGTTGGCATTACAATACAAGTATTGTCCTTGATGGAAACTCACACAGATGACAGTTCATAGTGCAAGAGGTTAACAACAAAGGATTACAGATCAGACTCAAGAGATTGAAGAAAGAGAGTGGTTTAAGAAGTATACACAGGTCCACTTAGTCAAAACAACGTATACATGTTGGTCCACGAAACAAAAAGAGCATATACATATACACCCACTCCCATAGGAAGGAAAGCACGTACATGATGGAAAACCAAGGTTTTGGTCCAAGGTATTGGTCCAAGGTATTTGGTCCGAGCTATTTGGTCTGAGGTACTTACCCTAGGTATTTGGTCCAAGGTAATGGTAATAAGTAGTTTTGGTCCAAGGTATTGGCAAAGGGCCTAAAGCTATATAAGGAGGAGAAGAACATAAGGCCAGGTGTGCAAGTATTGAATATCTTATGAAGAGTGAGATCAAGAATAAAATATGCATGTTATGGGTTTATGGTGCTTTGCTTGATGTGAACTAAGGATGAACCTTAGTGGTTGATGGGGGATGAGATCTAATGATAGATCAGGATCATGAGACCTAAAATGAATTATTATTATTATATGGTTTGATCATGGATAGCCTAGATATGAATGCTAACGGATGATTTACACTGTAAATGTTCTCATCTGGGTATGACTAAAGTCTAGAATAATTGTGATGTTTTAAGTTAGCACTTTCATATCTGTACACTGGTTCACTTTGGTAAAAGCACGTATACACCCCGGTTCGGCACATCAAAGTAGCATATACATTATGAAATATGATATTTGAAGTTGCAGTTTGTTATGGTTGTTGATGCATAATTTTTGGTTCTGCTCTATGTTCTGGTGATAGTGTTCTGAATATTTAGATTGATTGATTGTGATTTTCTTTAGTGATGATGGGTTTTTAGTGATTGGTTTTATACCAGTGGTGATTTATTTTGAGCTTTGATGTTGTTGATGGGTCTAGTATGAAAATTTGATGAAATGAGGCCTTCAGATCGTGATGTTGTGTTCCAAGAGTATCCATTCTGAAAATTTAAGAAACATGGTCCCTCGAGGAAGAGATAAGGTCGTATCCTTCTGTAGGCTAGCGCCTACATATTGGTAAACATATCAACCAGTACAAGAGCCAGGGGGTTGGAGCTCCCTTCCAGTAGTAGCTAGAAAATGAGTGAAGGTAGGAGCCTTTTGTAAGCTAGTGCCTACATACTAGTAAATGGATCGGTTAGTACAAGAGCCAGGGGTTTGGAGCTCCCTTCTAGTAGTAGTTGGAAAATGAGTGAAGGTTAGAGCCTTCTGTAGGTCGACACCTATGCACTAGTAAACATATCAGCTAGTACAAGAGATGGGGGGTTGTAGCTACATTCCAGTAGAAGCTGGAGAACAAGAGAAGGTTGTAGTCTTCTGCAGGTGGGTGCTTGCGTACTGGTATGAGTTTGCACTAGTACAAGATTGTAAACAGGTTTTTCTAATATTAAAAGAAGACAACAGTAGGTGGTTTTTGTCCCGCATAGGGTTTCCACCTTAAATCTTGGTGTTCATGTGTGTTTGTTATGTGTGATGGTTTGTTCTGTTATTACTGAACATGGTTACTGTTTATATGGTTAATGAAGTACTGATGCACTGATTAAAGATCAAAAAATGATGAATTAACACAATCATAAGTTTGTTGGATATATGTTGGTTGCCTTAAATACAGTTGCATGTACATACGAGTTACCTTCATTGAATTAGTGTATATAAATCAAAGTATGAAAATAAAAATTTATTGATTTGACTAATACTGATTCATCCCCCTCTCTCAGTATTATTTCCAATAATTGGTATCAGAGCCAGGTTCTTTTCGCAGAAGCATGATCGCCTGAAGGAGATCAGTAGAAACAATTGGAAAGAAGCTAAAGAAGAAAGCGCCTTAGAAAAGGAAGACATCTCAAAGGAACAATGACAGTAGGAGAGACAATGAACCGTTAGGTGCAAGCAAGAATTTAGATTCAGAATCACCTCAGATTATAGATGAACAAGCAAATGAAGTATTAGGTACAAATTTTTGGTTTTCTAGTAATACTTTTCTTTGTTCATGCAATATTGAAGATAGTGGAAATGATCATGAAAGAAACATAGAGGCATAAGTTAAAATACTTGCAGATAAAATCAGAGATCAACAAGATCTATTTAACAAAAGGGAGTGTACCTTGAAAGAAGAAGTTACCAGACTAAAAGCTCAGTTGTAGGAAGGAAACAAAGTAAGGAAGCAGTACAAGAAAAAAGAATATCAATGTCAAAAGTTGCATGATGAAGTGACATCATTAAAAGATGAATTAAATGAAAAGAGTACAACAATCAAGAGAATTAAAGATAGATCTAGTTACTATGAAAGTCTTGAAGCTAAGATCCTCTCTCTAAAGGAATATATTGAAAATAAGAAGAATGAAGAACTACCTCAAGCAGATGAAGAACAAGAAAATGAGATTCTCAAATTAAGGTAATGAGTGGAAGAAGGAAGAAAGGCTGAAGAAATCTTGAAGGAGAAATATCTGGAAAAGGAAGAGAAATATCAGGGCTGAGGTAAATATCTTAAAAGGTAAATTAGAAGAAAATGATAAACTGTTACAATTTGAAGACAGTGCTAAGATTTTGGATAATATTCTTAGTAGTCAAAGGTCTCCTACCATGAAAATTGGTCTTGGCTCTCATGAATTTGTTGAAGGTGAATCTAGCTCACAAGATGAGGCAAGAAACTTTAATGAAAAATCTGAAATACTCAACAAGGAGATGTGAGGTCAACCCCACCAACAACTAAGGAAAGAAAGTCTTCAAAGAAAATATTTTTCTCATAACTCTGGAAGCAATAGTCGATTATTTCCTCCGATGAATAATGTTGAGATATGCCATAATTTTGGACATGTTGCAGCAAGATGCAGAAGTAGAATGGTTCAAGACCGTCACACAGAAAGATCGTCAACTTCTAGGTACTTTAAGGGATATTGTTTTTCTTGCAATATGTTTAGTCACAAATCCATTGAATACTATAGAAGGAATATGAAACATGTAATATTTTATGCATGTAACAAGTTTGGTCACATAGAAAAAGAATGCAGGAGCAAATTTCAGTCAACATACCAAAAGGAGAAATCATCATCACACTCCAAGGTATGGAAGAAAAAGGAAGTACAACCAGAAATATGTGGCATAACATAGCCCAAGGGAAGACGAAAGTGTAAATCTTTAGTATTCCAATTCTCATACAACGGGACAGACACATATTTCGTGCTTTGAAGAAAAAACAACAGGACAGACACGTGAAAAGGGGTCTGATATGGTTCAGTCAATTACAAATTATCTATTATGTTCTAATTGATGATGGTTACAGTCTGTTGATGATATGTGGAAGTGTTTTTGGCCTTCATAGTTGTTAATAAGTTGATGAATAAATTAGTTGATGGTGATGCCTTGATGATTCTTACTGATATTTGCAATGATCAAATATGACAATGAATAGTTGACATAGGTTCAAGGGGAGCATAAGAGTCTAATAATGCATTTTTGGCATTATACATGAAGGTACTTATATTTCGTGATCCACATAATTTTTTGATTCAAGTGACTCCTTGGATGATGGAAATATACAGTTTGTTGATCTTGATGCTGCTCACAGATGTTGATGGTACAAATCATCTATGGTGTATGATAGTTGCCGATGGCTATCATGGTCTTGTTTAGATTGTCGGTCATTGTTATAAATATCATGTATATAATTGGATGTAAAGGTCATGAAAAGACCTAATTTGTAACCCCACTATGCATGGGAAGGATGATGTAATAATTTCAATTTCAATCAAGTATAAAAATTTGGTATATCCTCACTTGGTTGGGTGGATGAGTCAAAATTGGTGTATCCCCACTTGGTTCAGAGATTGATGTATGAATGAGTCATTGGTGATAGGAAGGTCATACTCACTTAGTTGAGTTGTAGAGTCATATTATCATTTTGAAAAATATTTTTGCAGACTTGGCATGTGATCAGGGGTAGCATGGATAGTTTAATGCATCTCAGCATGTACAAAGGGGGAGCTTAATCAAAGAATTCAGCATGTGCTCACGGGGAGCATGGAAAGCATAATGTAATCAAAGTGGGACAATATCTTGGTCTGCCCTTTGCCTTGATGTCAAAGGGGGATAGTGTTGTGGTGTTGCTTTTTCCATCAAGTCCAAACGGGGAGATTGTTGGCATTATGATACATGTGTTGTCCTTGATGGGAAATCACAGAGATGACAGTCCATAGTGCAAGAGGTTAAAAACAAATGATTATGGATCAAACTTGAGAGATTGAAGAAAGAGAGTGGTTTAAGAAGTATGTTAGTGTCAGTCTTTCCAGCCTTCCTCCAGTGATCAAATATTCTCTTACAAAGTTATTTTGAAGTGTTAAGGTCAAATTTTGTCATTTCAAAAAGTTTTCAAGCAAAATTTGGTCACTAGGCATTAGATCTAGGGTTCGCTCTCACTCTTTTCAAAGTGGCCCAAATGCCAATCTATGTAACTATTCAGATGATTCTATCATCATTCAGAGGGTTGTCATCATCATGTCAAGTTCCATTGGGGCATTTCACACCTTGTTCATGCTTCAGTTGTGCCTTGGCAAGTTCATTTCCCTCTCTTAGGGTTTTGAAGCCAATTTCACTTGGACAGTCAAATCATCAGAAAAAATTGTATCCAGATGTTCATGCACCTTCTACTATCCTTAAAGTACCTTATAAAACACTTCCCATCCCTTAGATCCGCCAAATTCCTCATTTTTCCACAAACCCTAGTTTCTAGCTACAACTTGGCAATTCTCTAGGTTAGGCCTATGTTTTTCCCTTTTGGACCCTTTCCCCTCACTCAATCTCTGAGATTCCACTTTCCCCTTCTCCCCAACATTCCTCCTCATTCCCAAAAATTTCCCCAAGAATTTAGAAGCCCCTTATCCCCTTTATCTCGCTTCATTTTGACAAAATCCCTTGTTTCACACATCGAGACAAGTTTCACTCAAAAGCTGTTTTAGAGCAATCAAACATAAATTTTGGAAAACGGAGAGAGGTTTTTGTCCAAAACATGCCAAAGAAGAGAATCCTCCTTCACTTTTTGTACAGGTGTCATGGTTTGAGAGAAATGTCAAATAATACCGTTGCCTCAGGAGAATCAAAGACACCTCTGAAGTGACCTTGGGCAAATCAAGTTTTCTCCTAGCTTGGTTGGCCAAATGATTTTTGATAAGGGTAAAAGGATAACTAGACACAAATAGATTTCCAATGAGCTATCATGAGCTAAATTTGGGGTTGAGGAAGGCATTCAAAAGTTGACTGCAACAGCACTCTTCCTTGAGGCAGCCTAATTTGGCACTTTTTGACCAGTCTTGGGAGATTTGATTGTTGACAGGTCAAATCAACTCCAAATTCAAAAATTCCAGTTGGGTTGGAAACTAGCCTCACATAAATTTCTAGAAATCCTACTATTTCCAAATTTTGCTACCTTCAAGTTCCCCAAACATGGCTCCAAAGGGGCGCGACATGTCAGGCATAATTTCCCAGAAATGCACTGTACATGTCTTGGGAGAATTGATTTTTGACACGGAAAATGAACTCCAAATTCATAAATGCCAGTTGGGTTGGAAATTTGACATCCATACCTTTCCCACAAGCCGACTTTTGCTCAATTTTGACACCTGCAAGTGCCCCAAACATGGCTCCAAAGGGGCACGACATGTGAGGCAGAATTGCCCAGAAATGCATTGTACAACCCAGAAAATGCAGATTTGACTCAGTTTGACTTTTTGAGGTGAATGATGATTCTCTTTGATGTAATTATGGTACTTTTATGACACTTTTACTCTTATGTAACTCTTCTAGAAGATTCATTCATGAAATAGGTGAAAATTAAATGAATGAATTGGTTTCCAAGTTTATAGAGGCAAGTTGTTATGATTGCCTAGTTTGTAGTGCGAAGTTTAGAAGTGGTTGAAACAGCTCCTAGAAGGATGAGCTCGACCCCTATAGGCAAGGAAAGGTGTTAGCCTGCCTATATTATGTATTTTCTTAGTCATTTTCATGGGTTGGAAGGTTGGAATCTTGAGGGAGAAGGTATCATTGTATTATTTCACTGTATTTCTGCAATTTTTGGCTAAGGAAGACCAGGGTTTTGCATTCGTCTTTGGGATTCTTGTGGACTCATGTGTTGATGGTGTGTTTCTCAATGTTATTGTAAGCTTTGTTATGTGATTCATTTAGTTTCTTTACTTCTGCACATTAAACAAATGAAGTGTTAAAGTAAGAATTCATGCTTGCCATGCTCTGCTTTTAAGTTTGTTTAATTTCAATGTTTTCTACTGTCTAAAGAGAATTCAAAGTTATTGTTTGCTCTCTTTAGCTCTCTCACCTGTCATTCCTAATCATCCACCTCAATCAAAGGCATCAATATTGTCTCCTACCTCGCCCCAAAGAACCCCCTGCAGAAACTGTGTCTAATCCCCGCACCCAAAATTTCCATCCCCTCAATTTGCCACCAAAAACCCTAAAAACCCCAAATCAACCCTTTTGATCAGTTTACTAGCCTAAAATCAGTGTTACCCTATTGGTCATCTCATCTATTAAATATTTTACGAGATAGACCGGAGATAGCCTTCTCCTGCCCCGTAGGGCTAGCTACGAGGCTAAATGGTTTGATGTAGCCTTGAGGTTTACCTGTCTCAGCCTGAGGTGAAATTTCAAGCACTAACATACTGGCGACCATACTGGGGATAACAACTTGTCTGTTGATTGATGTGTTTGCTTCATAAGTCTTAGAAGGAGCCTGAAGTTACGCCAGGTAGCCTTCGAAACGCTTTTTCTTTGCATAAGTGGAAGTAGATAAACGCTGCTTCAGTCAATCTCCGTGAGCTTTTGAATACAACTCTTCATTTGTGTTTTACCCCTAGTACATGTATCAAGTTCAGATCTGATTGTTGATGGTGAACAACGATCAGACACTGACAAGGCTGAAATCGTTCACTAGTGACTCCTTTCACTGAATAATTCAGCGATCAGTGCTTCATGGTGATTTCACTGCAGAGAGATCAGTAGCTGTGAAATTTTCAAGATGGATCGGATTGCAAGGAGATATGCTCCCTTGAGCCAAGATCACATCCCCAGTTTTCCAAATAAAATTCCAAAGGTAGATTGGTCAAGGAATTTGCCTACATTTAATGATGATGGTAAGAAGGATGCTGCTTTACATCTAGTTAGATTTCATATGCATATTCACAAGTTGAAGCTGTATTTTCCTGAAGATTGCCTAATGAAGATATTCTTGGCCACTCTGGAAGGTGCAGCCCAATCTTGGTATGAAAGTTTACCACCTGCTTGTATTTACTGTTTAAAGGATTTCCATGCCTTGTTCATTGAAAGATATAAGGAATCTTATCTATCATTAAATTTAGTTCAAGACTGTTGCAAGCGTGCTTATATTTTTATTGAAAACCTTGAGAAGTTTTATGAAGATGATAATTTCATGGATGAAGAGATCATGGAAGCCCTGTATGAAAATCCATTTCAGCAGCACACAAAAATCTTAGAGGATACTTGTCAAGGCAGCAGGTTGAAGATGGCCATATGGCTATAATTGATGAAAGAGAAGAGCTTGTTTCAGATCTGCCCACAGAAGACAGCAGCATGCAACCCATCAAAGAGAGCTCTACTATTGAGATCATAGGCAAAGTTTTGGATTCAGATGTTCATGAACAGCAAGGTGAGATCTTTGTGCAAGTAAGTGATGAATCTCCTTCAGTAATAAATGATAGTTTGAGTGCCCTATCATATGACGATAATTATTGTTTAAGAAGAAGAGAACAAAAGGCATTGTCTCCTTTTTCTGAAGAGGAGATAGATCAGCTCTTGAAAGGTCTTGTTACAGCCCAAGCTACAGCAGATTTGCAATGCACACATAGTGAGGAAAGTGTTGGGAAAACTTCTTCCTTTGTTGAAGAAGATGATTGTCTTGTAGATTAGCAAACAGGTAATGTTTTCATTAATCCGGCTGTCATATCTTTTGAAGATGACCTACCATATTGTCAAACTACAGAAGATCAGAGCATACAGGATTACCTTTCAGATTCTTCATATGTTTCATGTGTTGAAATGCTCTTACAAGAAGAGATCTGCTCATCTACTTGTTCAGAATTTTTTGGAGCCCATGAGCATACTTTTACCGAAGCACATGATGAAGGTAGATCAGAATTTGAAGCAAAGGATACCTTGTTCTTTCAGCAGGAGGTGGCAGTGGCAAATCCTCATGTTTTTCAAGATCCTCTAGCAAGTTTGTTGCAGCCAACAGTGAAAGTATTTATTGCTGTGTTCAGTGAGGAGAGAGATGATGGTCAACTATGTTTTTGGATGCCCAGTGATAGGTTTGTATTTTTGACCAGGAGATCTAATCAGGAAAATCAATCAAGAAGGCATCTACTTGATTGGTTGCATTGGCATTTTGATATAGTTTGATGTATATTGTCTTGTAAGAAACACAGGTGGTTGTCATCATGATTTCAAATCTTGATGGACTGTTGCCCTTCAAAAATCTTTGTAAAGTCTTGTTTTATCAGTCATGAGTCATTTGTGTTTGGTCTGTTGAGTGAGTTTTTGAAGTTATTTTAGTTTGCCACCACGTCGGTTTGAGTCAAGTTTCAGTCAGTTTTCAGTCAAGTTTCCATTCAATAAATGAGTCAAAGTCTTCTTTCGTTTTCCGAAATAATGACTCCATCTCCCAATGGTTGAAAGCACTGGTCTGCTCTCCCAGAGGTCTGCGGTTCTTGGCACCTCCAAGGAGCTACCATCCCCATTGGAGCCAATGTTAGTGTCATTCTTTCCAGCCTTCCTCCAGTGATCAAATATGCTCCTACAAAGTGGTCTTAGAGTGTCAAGGTCAAATTTTGTCATTTCAGTGAGTCTTCAAGCAAAATTTGGTCACTAGGCATTAGGTCTAGGGTTTTCTCTCACTCTTTTCAAAGTTGCCAAAATGCCAATCTATGTCACTATTCAGCTGAGTCCATCATCATTCATAGGGTTTTCATTATCATCTCAGTGTCTAATGAGTCATTTTACACCTTGTTCATGCTTCAGTTGTGCCTAGGTAAGGTCATTTCCCTCTCATAGGGTTTTGAAGGCAATTTCTCTTGGACGGTCAAATCATCGGCAAAACTTGTTTCCTGATGTTCATACACCTTCCCCTATCCTTAAAGTACCTTACCAAATGATTCCCATCACTGAGATTCCCCAAATTCCTCATTTTCGCACAAACCCTAGTTTCTAGCTACAACCTCGCAATTTTCTAGGTTGGGCCTGTTTTTTGCCCTTTTGGACACCTTCCCCTCACTCAATCTCTGAGATTCCAATTTCCCCTGCTTCCTAACATCCCTCCCTACTTCAAAAAATTTCCCCAAGAATTTAGAAGCCCCTTATCGCCTTCATTTCACTTCATTTCGACAAAATTCTTGTTTCACACATCGGGATAAGTTTCACTAAAATGATGTTTCTGAAAAATCAAAGATGAATTTGGGAAAACTGAGAGAGGTTTTTGTTCAGAACACGCCAAAGAAGAAAAACCTCCTTCACTTTTTGCACAGGTGTCATGGTTTTAGAGAAGTGTCAAAATTACAATTGCTAAATCCAAGGAGGTTGGCCAAGGCACTAAAACGGAGAAAGAGGCCCGATCCCCTCCATATCTTGACCGAGGCTTCACTCAAGGACCAAGGCACTAAATAGCCTAGCCACAACACAAATCCCAAGAAATTTTGAGCATTTTGGGTAAATTTTGGTTTTTTTTAGGCAATTTACAGGTTT
>APFE030266875.1:21369-52961 GCA_000404065.3 Pinus taeda | reverse complement strand
GAGGATAATATGACTATTGATGGAGCCATATTAACTGCAGATAGTCATGGTGACAAATTTCAGTGTAACACTCCTTATTAATTTTTTGTGTTCTTGTATTTGTTTACTGTGTTTCTCTTACTATTTTCCATTTTCTAGTGTCTGTGTATTTTGCAATCTGATCGATCCATTGCCTAAGATAACATAAACACACACCAGCACATGAGTCTGTAATACCTTCATTCATTAATTATTTAACTGAGATCACTCACGAGTGATTTTCAAATCAGAAAATGACTTGGAATATTTCTTTAATAGTTGAATCAATTGGTTTTCTCGAGATGTTTCCAATGTGGAAGTGATATTCAAAGTTTTCCCAAGTTATTTCAACAATGTTGGTATTTGAATTAACCATTGAATTTATAGGAAAAATTGTTTGAAATTGCAAAGAATTTGTTACGTGCAGTCCTCCTAAAAACTTTGTTGTAATAGATGATTTGTAGTCATATATTGAGTTACTTTTAAGTGTTATGAAATATCAATATTATTAATGAAATAATACAACAAATTTTTGTTTGTTTCATCCCTGAAATCAGTAGATAGAGTGACAATAAATATTTGCTAAATTATTTCTTCTTTCGAGTCATTTTTTTCAAGCCATGATAATTTATCTAAGTCATCGAGTGATTTGGCAGGGGAATATAATGTTATTTGCTTACTTTCATTTCCTTTTGAGATTTTAATTTGTCCTAATATATACATATGATGAATGCATTGGATGTAGCCAACCATGTTCTTCCAAGGATAATGGGGTGTCCACCTAAATTGGATTTAGTCTATAAAACTAAGAAGTCTATTGGGTATTCCCAAGAATCCAAGGATACTATCAAACATTATATTACAACTTTGGGTTTAATCCTTGATCTATCAAATAAATCAATTATTGTAGGTGTTGGTAGAAGATTTCATAAATTCAAACATTGCATTTTGTCCATTGTCATTACAATAATTTATACCCCTAAGTCAGTTTAAGTGTTTGTTATTGAAAGATTGTCAATCATAATTATAACCATTATATTTCCCGAATCAACATAATTTTCTGTTTCAATTTATTTTAACATTAGGTTATCCAAATTATCAATGACATGTATCGTAGCTAGGTATTTCTTCCTTCTCTTAGATTTCTCAAAACATGATATGCTTGATTATTTTTGCATAGACTAGAATTTCTTTAATAGCTTGCAATAAAAGATTTTTGACAAACATATTCTTCAATTAATATAAGAAATCATGCTCAAGATGGATCACTAGATTTTCTTTAATCAACCTCTCTGGAAAGGGAGACGATTTAGCTACCAATGATTGATCCTATTGAGATTCTATGCTTTTAAATGTTTCTATGTTTTTAAATTTCTCTGTGCCTTTATATGTGCCAGTTTTGTTTGGAATTTCCTCAAATTATTCTTCCTGTTCTTCCATAATAACAATATTTTCCTTTTGTAAAACCTTTCCTGAACTTAAGTGGATATTATCGATAAAAATAATTGCATAAGTGGGAACTATTCTTTCCTATGTATTGTACATGAGTTTTCTTGTAGGTTGTATTTGTCTCTAATACTATTGGGAATTTTTCATTTGGTGTTTCTCTACACAAATTCCACAAATTTCAGCATTATCTAAAGGAAATTCACATAAAGGATGTTTCTTTCTAAATTCAGGGAAAAATATAGATAATACCTCACTCTGTTTTTCTTGTTTCTTTTTATCTTTTAGTGTATCAGTTTGAGAGCCAAGAGTATATAAGTAGTCAGTTTTAAAATTTTCTACAAAATTTCCAACTTCTTCTCTTGTAACTCCTCCCATGGTTGAGTTAGTCACCTTTAAGAGAGAATCTCGTTGTCCCTTAATAGCTTTAACTCTTCCTTTGGAGTATTTCATGCACAACTCAACAATTTTATCATAAGGCAATCAAGATATATCACCTACCCGCATACTTAGATTACTTTGTTTTGATTTTCGTAGATTGTATATAATTCTCTCCATGTAATCTTTCAAACTTTAATCCTTTTGTTGACTCATACTATAAATGTCTCTTTGGAATTTAGGATCTACAATAAGGTTGATATTTTTTCAAAAATGTCTTTCTCATATCATCGCAATATAGTATAGTGGATTCTATTAATTTGATAAACCATTCTAATGTAGAATATTACAAAGTAGCAAGGTATAGAATAAGGTTTTTTGGATCACTTATGTATCCATATGTATGACATAAAATATCAAATTCAACAAAGAAAGTATCAGGGTATTTAGTAGGCATACCGTAGAATATTAGAAGAAAAGGAGGCAGATTGTTCTTCATTTTACCTTAGTTTCAAAGATTGTAGGTGCATATAAAATGGGAAATCCAAAATTAGTTTCATCATCCTGATCTTCTTTTTCTTCAGGTCTAGTTTTTCTTCCTCCTGCATTTTATCCTCTTTCATCATGGTTTGCCTTAGCTTTTCTTTCCCTTTTTGCTTCAATTCTTACCAATTCTTCTTGTATTTCTCTTTCTCTTTCAAGTAATTCCTGTTCTCTTTCTCTTTCATGTATTTCTTGCTTTTATATTTCTTTGCATTCTAATTTTGTATCCACATCTACCTTTCTCTTTCAAACAAATTTGAAAATTCTTAAGTCCAATAAAAATCACCTTCTAATGTTTTACTAGGTAGTTGAGGTTGTTATCTCTTAAATGTTCCTAGTCCTTCGAGGACTTGTTGAGGAATTGATTTGCTTACTTTTTCTACTGAGTAGGTTTCTATTTGCACTTGTTTCCTCTTTGCTCGTTGAGCCAATCTCTTCCATGTAGATTGTTTTTGATCCAATTATTTAATAGTTATTCTTCCAAAATTTGGTGTAGTTTGTTCCTCTAATTAATTTTAAACTTTTGATGTCCTTGGTACCATTGAAGGTTGATTTTTTTTTTTGATCTAGTAAAAGTGGTACCTTCCATTAGTCGAAAAAATTACATAATGTACAAAAGTATGAGGTTATCAGCAACACAACCCCTAACCAACCTCAATAAAACCTACCAAAGGATTAACTCACTTAACTAGCACACAAAATAACATTTAAAAACCTACCCCGAAATATAAGAAGAAATGGGTTTTAAAGTCTTTTCAGGACTGCGGAAAGACAAAAGTTTTGGGCCACAAAGCACTCAACAACCTTTTGAGTCGAGGAGCCAAACCTATAGCCCATAGTGCAACAATAAATGACTTAAAAAAAGCCTTAAACTTGGGATTACTAAGCAGCCTGAAAACCAATCGATTTGTCCAATGCAGATCTAACGTTCAGAACAACTTTTGGGTGACCAACTAGCCCACTCCATATAAGATCAAACGGACCTAATGAAAAGCCTAAACCATCAATATAAACAATTTCTGGTCAGGATTAGGGTTAACCATAAGTCAAATTGATGGCCCTAAAACTGTTTGATCCATCCATCGTAGAACTAATGGTCTTGAGCCAATATCGGGCCAGTATCATGCCCTCGTGATACCTATCCATTCGGACTTGATGAGTGGCATTAACTGTTGCTTTGAGATATTTCGGATATGTTTGGAGGGTGATCTTCCGATCATTGCAATCAATGGTCGACTGCCAGTCAAACTGCCCGCTATTTACCCCCTGCTTCCTTTTTGTGATTGATTCCATTTCCTTTATTTCCATAGGCCTGATTACTGCTTTTCTTTCATAGATTTATAATGCTCCCTGTCTTCGATCACTTTTTTATTATAGTCCTCCCTCAAATTTCCTGAGGGTGTCAAATCCCAAGCATATATTCTGTTGTTTCCAGTGGAGAGCACGCCTTCATTTGCCAAACGATCTGCTAGCTTGTTGGCTATTCTACACACATGAATATGTTATATACCTAGGGGGGATAATATGGGGTACGAAGGGAGGTACCCAACGTAATAATGTAATAATGGGATGGGCCATAGTAATAAATAAGGTGGTTAACCCATATCATGTAAGGGACCACAAGTAGTTAGTAATAATGTAATGGGCCCATGGTATTAGTGGATGGTATGAGGGAACCATGGTAATGATCCATGGTATTGCATGTATGAGGCCTATATAGAGGCTAGAAACTCCACATGGAAGGAATAGTAAAGAAATATTGTCAATGAATATTGTATGAACAAGCATATGGCTTGTGGAGTTTTCTCCTTCCTTAAGGAGTGAATGATGGTGTTGCCCTACCATAAGGGTTTGATCAATAAAGAATCATTTCATATTATTTCTGGGTTTATTTGCATTGTGTTATATTTTCATATTAGATCTATAATATTCTTGGGTTAGATCTACAACAGAATAAAATTGAGTGTCCTTAGGGTCCTCAGGTGGGATTGTATTCATTGGTAGACCTGCAACAATCGCCAGCGTTTTGAAACTTTTTCTGGTGTTATACCATTGCCTATCTTCTTGACTGAATTGATTATCAATTCAGAGTCTGCTTCGATGATGGCATTGTGTAGATTGGAGTCAATCAAGATTTCTAGGCTTTACTCTAAGGCCATGAGTTTCGCCATATTGTTATTGGCCTTCCCCAAATGACTATGAAAGGTGATTTTTATGTAACCCTGCTCATCTCTTATGGCTCCACCATAGCCAACTACCCCAGGGTTTCCTTTAGAGGCCCCATCTATATTAAATTTAAAAAATCCTTGAGGAGGTGGTTGCCAGATGTCCTTTCTCAATGTTGAGTGTCTTACTATCCTGCTTATGCCCTAAGGGACAGGTAGTTGGAGACCCAATTGAAAGAGAATCTGAGCTTCCTGCGTCAAAGGAGGGTTCTCAGGAGGGTTTTTTAGAAAGGTGATCATAGTTTCTTTGAGTTGTCTTAAAATATGAGCTATGATGCTCTGGGTTGAACCACTTATGTTCTTGAAAATCCTTTTTTTGTGCTCTTTCAGACATCCCAGATCAAAAAACCTAGAATCAGAGTGTAGGCTTTGTTGATTATTTCATTTTATAAGAAGTCTTTGCTCCATTCCTTCAAAGTTCCAGTGATACTATAATCATCCCTGTCAGTTTGGCTAAAGATTGAGGCTACCCAATTCCACAAGGTAGAGGTGAATGGGTAGAGGTTGAGTAGGTGATCCATTGCTTCTTCTTGTAGCCCACATAACTGATATCTAGATGGACCAACTAAACCTTTTTTGCTAAGGTTTTCCCAAGTCAGAATTTTTTTGTGTTGCATCAGCCATATGAATAGTTTGATTTTCATCCAGTGCGTGTTCTACCATATTTCCTTCCATGTCTTGTCAGGGTTTGGAAAATCAATCCCCATGGCAATTCTTTTGGCTTCTTTGAGGTTGAAATTGCCTTCGTTGTTTCTCCCCCACCTTAGTTGGTCAGATGAAGTTGAGGTCAAAATATTTCTCTATTCCAAGATCATTACAAGAGCTTCAACCTAGGCCTTCAAAGGGGTCTCTTCCCTATATATTAGGTCCTTCCATGTTCTCCATTTGTTGTTGTTCATTGTCTGATCCCAGAAGTCACTTACCCTGAATAGACCTTTATTGTCAGTGTCATTCTTGAGAATGGCTAGTTCTTCTCTACACAGGTTAGGTTCCTACTGCCATTTGTCCTCCTAGAACTAAGCTATGTTTACATCTCTAATCTCTCAAAAACTATGCTTCTGTACTATGGCTCTATTCTCCCAAGCATTGCTCCAAATATGGGAGTCCTTGATGAGCCCCGTCATTCGAATAAGATCCCTATCTTGCCAGTTATTTGCATACTTCTATTTCCAGAGCTTAGCCCAAGGGGTTCTTATTTCCTTTAGCCATCTCCACCAAAGTTTAGCCCCCAAGACTTTGCTTATGGTTTATGGGTTGTGAAGACCCAAACCTCCATGGGTCTTGGGTTTACAAATCTTGTCCCAAGCTACCAAAGCCCATTTCTTTTTCTCCTCCCCTTTGCCCCAAAGAAAATCTCTCTAGATGTTCCTGATATGTTGTATAACACCTTTAGGAGCAGGAAGAGCTGAAAACATGAAGATGGGAATGGTTTGCAGGACAACCTTTGTAAGCACTAGCCTTCTTGCTAAATTTAAAGATCTTCTTGTCCATTTCCTGATCTTGTCCTACAGTTTATTAGTCACTAGATCCCACACATCCTTTCTCAAGGGTTTTTCAGGGTATTCCCAGATATTTGGAGGGAAGTTGATCTCTTTGAAAGCCGAGGATTCAAGTGAGGTTTCTCTGAATAGCAATATCAGTATTAAAAAAGAAAATTTTTGATTTGGTAAGACTCACCTCTGTACCAGCGGCCATAGCAAACTCGTTCAGGATGTGTTTGAAAGATTTTGCTTCCTTGACCATGGGAGTACCTTGCAACATGGTGTCATCCACAAATTGTTGATGAGTTAAGGTGTCCCCATTCAGGGTTAGTTTGAGACCCTGGATTCTTCCTTCTGCATTAGATGATTTGATCACTTTGCCTAATCCTTCCATCATGAGAATAAAGAGGAAGGGGGAGAACAAATCTCCTTGTTTGAGACCTCTCAAGGGCCTAAAGACTCTGGTTGGGGAGCCATTAAGTAGGATAGAAAAATTGGCTGTCATAACAAGGGCCATTACCCATCTTATCCAGTTACGGTCGAAGCCATACGCTTTTAGTACTTCCCTGATGTACAACCAGCTTAGCTTGTCATAAGCTTTGGCTAGGTCAAGCTATGTGATCATAACCCTTGCTTATTGCTTCTAAGAGAATGAACCACCTCATGAGCTTGAATGATGTTATTTAGAATTTTTCTTCCTTCCACATATCTAGTTTGCTCCTCCGATACAAGAGTAGGAAGAAGGGGCTTGAGTCTGTTCGCAATTACTTTAGAGATAATTTTGTACACCACATTGCATAAAGCTATGGGTCTGAATCTATCTGGTGTCATAGCTTTTTCCTGCATTGGAATCAGAGCTATGAAAGAACCATTGAGTGCCCTCAAAACTGTTTTGGAACCTCTCGAGTCCTCCACAACATCAAGGATGTCTTGTTTGACAATTCCTAGCATGCTTCGAAGAAGTTTACATTGAACCCATCCAGGCCTGGAGCCTTCCCATTTTGCATCTCTTTGATAACTTCATTGACCTCGTCTTCAGTCACTGGCCTGTTAAGATTGTCATTGTCTTCCCTGGTTACAAGTTTTGGAATATACTTAGTGAAATTATTGATATATAGTGATCTGTCTAAGTGTGGCTCCTCAGCTATGTTTTGGAAATGTTGAATTAGAGCTGATTCCATTTCTTTGTGGGTACTGAGCTCTTTCCATTAAGTGTCTCTAAGTTTTGAAATTCTGTTGTTTACCCTGTGGGAAACTGTAGACTTGTGGAAAAATATGTATTTCTTTCCCCTTCTTTTATCCATTGCACTCTAGATTTTTGTCTCCAAAATGTCTCCTCCTGCTGACATCTATTTTCCCATTCCTGTTGAAGAGAGTCAGCCTGCATTTTCCTTTCCTTGGTAAAGCTATCTGTGATAAGGATATGATTAATTCCCTGTAGTTTTTGTTCAAATTTTTTTTGGCTTTGAAAATATTGCCAAATTCATTTTTGTTCCATTCTTTAATCTTGCATTTGATGTGTTTCAATCTCTATTGTAGTAGGAACATTTTTTTGCCTTGAACAGGCAGGTCTTCCACCCACCATTTCTCATGTTCTTGATGAATTTAGGGTGAGTGAGCCAAAAATTTTCA
Source organism: Pinus taeda (assembly GCA_000404065.3). Lineage (NCBI taxonomy): Eukaryota > Viridiplantae > Streptophyta > Pinopsida > Pinales > Pinaceae > Pinus > Pinus taeda. The sequence continues at coordinate 45,238 of APFE030266875.1, read as the reverse complement.
AACCTGAAGGGTCTGTTCCTTGGAGTGCCTATAAAAGAGGCTTCAATATGGATTGGCTAGTGATCTAAGCCTCTAAAAGGAAGGATTAATGTAGCCAGGTCAAGGCCTGTGAGAATGAGGTCCTCCGATATTATGAATCTGTCTAGTTTAGAGGCAACTTGAGAATCCTCTCCCCTCTTATTGTTCTAGGTGAAAGTGCCATTTATTGTCTCCATATCCATTAGTTTCATGTCATTTAGGAAGTTTTGGAAGGCAAAGGAGTCCTTGCCTAGTATCCTAGTCCCTCCTTTTTTTCTGTGAGAGATCTTATCATGTTAAAGTTTCCTCCTAGAATCCAAGGCATAAAAAAATGTCTTTCTCTTAGCTCCTTTAGTGAGGTGAGAAGCTTGAGTTTGTCTTCAAGTTTTTGGGGCCATAGACATTTGCGATCATATATAGTTCCTTATCAACCAAAGGTTGGATCACCATCGAAAGGTAGTTCCTGGATGCCTTAGCATCCATGATTCCAAGTTTTTGAGGATTCCAAAGAATAAGAATCCCTCATGCAGTGTTGTTTGCTTTAACTTCTAGATACTCATGCTTAATGAGCCATTTTCTATGTATCTCTCTAATTTTTTCTACTGAACATTTAGTTTCCTGTATAAATACCATATCTGGTTTTTCTTCTTTTATTCTATTGCTGAGATTTTGTTGTTTTCTTTTACTTCCTAGACCCATAATATTCCAGGTTGTGAGCTTCATTATGAAAGGTGTATGAATGAGTAACTGGTGAGATCCTTCATCTTACCTGAGTTAATCATGAGTTTCCCACACTCTATCAGTAGCTCATTATGTCTCTTCCTTCCTCTTTTCCTGCCTGGGTTCTTGGAGGAGTGACCTGATGTAACTTCCATCAATTTTACCCCTCTATTTTCCTGGCTGTCATGGGTCCTTTTGACCCCAGACCCCTTTTCTTGAGATCTCCAGAGGAAGAGTTGTTGCACTTTGTCAAATTCCTCTTGTGGTAGAGAGTCAACTCCTTTGGTGGTTCCTTGCTCTAGGAAATTTTCTAGATCAATATTCTCCCTCTCAAGGATTTCCTGTAGTTCGTGGTCCTCCGTTCCAACTTCACTTTGGGTCATCTCTTGGTCCCTGCCAAGTTCCATAGTGCTTGGAAAAACCTCCCTTGGTATGTTGTTTTTAGGTATATCCTCCATGCTAGCATATTTTTCCTTCTCTGCAGGATTATCCTACGACGCCTGCTTCATCCCATTGTTCACTCCTCCTTCTTCTAGAATTTTGAAACTATTATGAATTGGTTGCTTTTCCTCATTAGCTTTCTTTTGGTACTTTTTTCCTCCTTTCCATTTGCCTCCTACCTTGGTGAAGCCATAGGGTCTTTGCCTGTGTTGGTTTTGATATTATCCATCAGTTTGTTTAATGGGTAGTCTCTGAAGAGGTTTCCTTGTTCATGACACTTACGGCATCTGAATTGGACATTTTCATAGTCGACTGCCTGCACCCATTCTTCATCATAGACTTCTAGAATGATTTCATCTGGAAGGGCTCCTGATAGGTCCATTTCTACACATATGCGTGCAAAGGATGTGTATTTTCCTCGTAGAGTCGCATATGATATTTTTAAAAAATGAGCTAATTTATTGCATATGGCTTTTAGTGATTCTGGCAACCAGTAATCTAAAGGTAGGGAGTAGAGTCTTATCCATACCGGTACAGAAGTGAATGTCTCTTGTTTCGAGACAAAATTCATCACCCATGGTCGCATGTAGAGGCCTGCAACAACATAGAAATATGGTCCTCCTTCGAAAAACCTGTCCTTATCATCGAGGTTTGTGAACACCACTGTGAAGAAAACCTTGGGCCCATGGTGAAGGGTTATGTCCCCCTTTGGTTTCCAGTGGTTTTTAGTCCATGCGTACAAAGCCTTCTCTGTTGGCCATATTCCCATAAATTTGCAAATAACTGCATATGTCTCCATGTGATCCCTATGTGCCTGTAGCGCTAGATCATTTAGAACAACGCTGGGCTTAATGATTGACCTGGGTTTGTAGGGTCCTGTCCCCGCCTTGTGCTCCACTTTATGACTGATGTCTCCTGTTCCTTGCTCCCTACAGACTTCCTCTTGATTCTCTTTCTGTATTTTTGTGCTTATTTCCTCCATTTATGCCTCCATTGGTTTCTTAAATCTATACGAACCCGCTTCCTTGTCTCTGTTCACAACTACCTGACTATAGGATGGAGTAGAACTCCCCCCTCCTTGCCCCTTCATTGTTACCAACGCTAAAGCCCTATTCCAAACCCTCACTCAGCTTGCTCCTGTCGTGCCCCACCATTGAAGGTTGATTACTAGTGGAGGGTTTCATTTTATTTACCTACCTTTTTGATCTATAGGTCTAATGTAAGAATACATAAACAAACATAATTAACACTAAATATAATATAAAGCACACACATATAAACAAGAATTGGACTTGCGAAGACTCAACTAAAGTGAATGTGCAGGTTCTTACCTCTCGTCTTATTACTTCCACTCCTCTAGGTCCTAAATGTTTATATCGTGAAAAATTAAATGAAAAACCATTATGAAATGTCTCTAAATCTAGTTTTCAAACTCAAAATGCACTTTCATGGAAAAAGTGTCAAAAATGTTAGGCTAATCCATGTGTATAAATTAGGAAATATTATTTATATCAATCTAGGTGTTTGTAAATTTAGAAGAACATTACAATATGTAAGAAATTTAGACTAAATGAATTGTCATGTGAGAAAATGAAATAATAGATTATGTCTAAGTTTTAGGTTGAAGTGTTAGTTCAAAATCTTAGATTTAGAAAAATCAAAGGAGAAAGCTTAGAAAGCATGATATAAAACTTTAAAATAAAATTAATCTAATCACAATCACACTTCTAGGAATATAAAGCACACTCATACCTAAAATTTGTTGAATGATAGGCATGCATCAGTGTCCCAAATGTTGTTTCCTTGGTTTTTGAAAGTTATTGTGGTTGAATCCTAGTATTTTACACTATTATGTATGGCTGATTTTTGGTATTCACACTGAAAGAAAATGCTTGGAAATGACAAGAATTGAAATGAATGCTAGAGTAAGTCCAGTTTGATGGACTTGCATGCACTAAGGCCTTTTCAAAATAGAGGGGTATTTGGGTGGTCACTCTTAGTCTTTTCTTAATCCAGAAATATGATTATTTCTATAGTCATTGTATAATCCATGAAATCATGAGCTAAAATCTATAAAAACAATAATGATGATGCCTTGAAGAAAGACTAGTTTGATGAGTTATGAATGCACTAGGGCCTTTTTCACATTAAAGAGATGAAGGGATGGTCACTCCTAGTCTTATGGCCTTTTTCACTTTACAGAGATGAAGGGATGGTCACTCCTAGTCTTATGGCCTTTTTCACTTTAAAGAGATGAAGGGATGGTCACTCTTAGTATTATACTTAGTTCAAAAATAAGTTTGTCATCATGTGCATCAATTAACCTATGATAGTTTGTTCAATAAGAAATAGCTAAAGTTATGACAAAAAATAAGGAAATAAATATGATGTCTCTCACAACATTTATAAACAAGTATCAACAATTACAAGCTTATGAAAACCAAGAGAACTAATAGCTTATGAAAAAGAGAACTAACAACAACTGTAAATATGAACAAGATAATTGAAATATTATGAAAGTGAAAGTTTCCTACATGAAAATAATGGAAAAGTATGGAGAATATATACCATCATATACAATATGAACAAACAAAACAAGTGTACATGTTGAGGTTGTGGGGGCACTCCACTCCTTAGCATGTACACCTTTGAGACTACTAGTTAATAAAACTCAATAAACTTCATGCCTTGATGAAATAAACATTTCCAAAGCTACAACACAACTCTTTAGATCTGAAACTAAAGCCAACTTTCTCAAAGAATGAAATTTGGAAGTTACAAACTTATGAAAGTTTTTACATACTTAAGTATTTATACACAAAGTTTTGGAACTGAAATGCTATAAAAATTATAACTATAAATTAGAATGCTAATTAGATAGCTAGTTGGGCTGAGTGCCACCTTTGGTGTGCCTCAAAATTTGATGAAATGTCTTAAACATCAAAATAATTCTAATTTTTAGTCTAAAACAAGGTATTTTGCTAAAAACAAGTTGTGTTGACCAAACTCTAACTAGGCACATGTGAGTCAATTTTTTGAAAGTGAATAGATATTCAACCATATGTGGTTACCAAGGAACAAAACCCATATCTTGGACTTCACCTAAATATCCTACACACAATTTTGTCAAAAAATCATGATTTAAGAGAGAATGATGTTTTTTTCTATATGGTTCATGACCTCTGAAGATATATTTGTACCAAGAAGATCTATCCAAAAGGGTCACTTCTTATCGGCTCTACCATGGAGCCTAAGCCCAACATTCTTGAGACAATTGAATTAATGACCTCTCAATAGAAATTGCGCTTTAACGACGGGTACTTGACCAACTAAGCCAATCCTTGGGGTTAATTTAAGAGAGAATGAATTGAATATATTTTTGATGAATTTTTGGCCAAAATGAGGGTAAAGTAGACAAAATGGAGTATAAATTAGGTTTATTATGTCATATTAGGGTTTAGGTTAAGGAAAAATGGGCCCAAAAATTATACCCAACATTGATTATATTGATGAAGTGGAATTGGATGTAATACCACTTGATGTACGTAGAGCCATGTTTACAAGACCCTACATGTAAATAGGGGATGAAATCTTCATGTAGAGAGATAATAAATACTACCTCATTAAGATATGAAGTCCTTTATCATCAACATGCATAAAGGTAAATTAAATATGTTATTAGGAAGTTCCAACCAAGAGAAAAAGTTGGTTAGTTTTAGTGAGAAATATGTTTTACTTTTCTTAAGAGAAAACTAGTTCAATGATGAGTCAATGAGAGAAAAGGCATACCTTGAGGGGTGTACTAACGAGTAGAAAAATCGATTGGAATAGTTTCTAAAAACATATAGATGAAGTGTCCCTGGAGTCTAAAAGGCTAACACATAAGGGAGAATAAATACAATTATTTCTATACTCTCCATTTCCAAGTATTTGATTGTATAGACAATTCATTTTAGAAGCAAATCAAGTGAAAGAGCAGCTTCAAAAACTACTAGAGTAGGGTGTGATTCGATTAAGAACCTCATCTTATGGTTTATCCATCATAATTGTATGAAGGAAGGATGCGAATTGATAAATTGCATCAATTACAACACTCAAAAACTGATACCCCATGATGTGTTAGATAAGTTAACACAAAAGATACTTCATAAAGTTGGATTTAAAATTAGGTTATCACCAGGTTTGAGTCAAATAAGAAGACACCTAGAAGACTACATTCAAAACCAATTATGGTTTGGATGAATGGTTGGACATGCCATTTGGTTTATGCAATGCACTTGCTACATTTGTGAGACAAATGAATGATGTATTATGCTCATATCTAGATTCATTTGTCATAGTTTGCTTAGATGATATACTAGTTTATAGTTCTACTTAGTAGTTGCATATCTCTTACCTAATGCAAGTTACAAAGACTTTTAAGAAGCACCAAATTTTAGAAAAACTCAAGAAATGTGAGTTTTCACAAAATTTTGTGCATATGGGGTGTGTGATTGGTGGATGAGATATCAATATAGATCCCAAGAAGATGAAGGCCATCATGAAGTGGCTAGTTCCTACAAATGTCTTTGGAGTTAGGAGTTTCGTTGGGGTAGAAAAATACCTACGAAAGTTCATAGTTTGATTTTTTTCAGTAACTACACCACTCCACACCATAACAGTGAGATGCAAGAGTTTCTAGTGAGGGAAGAATCAATAGAAGGATTTTTAAGAGCTAAATAAAAACTAGTCAAGAACTAGTTCTCACATTATAAAACTCACACAATCCAAACAAAGTGGAGGTGTATGCAAGTGGGTGTGCCATGGGAGTGATCTTTATGCAAGGAAGACCTATATTCTATTAGAATGAAGTATTTAATGTGGTAGTTCTCCACTATCTTACCTATGACAAGGAGATCTATGCCTTGGTACAAGCTGTGAAAAGGTGGAAACAATATTTAATGGGAAAGGAGACCATTAGACACATTGATCATTAGCCACTATACTATCTACAACCTAGAGTAAGCTACAATAGACACATTATAAGTGGATGCAATTCTTCCAATAGTCTGATATAACCATCAAGTACAAAAAGGGAAACACAAATGGTAAGTGTCACTTTGAAACTTTCTTTGGATATTTTCCACCTTCACCCTTAGATGTTACCTATGGATAACAAGGATGACTAAGGGAGGATTTCATAGGAGATGCATTAACAACAACAAAATTTGTTGAAAATATTAGGTATATCCACTTGCAAGTACAAGATATTCTAAGGGAGTCATAGGAAAAATATAAGGCCAAGCATGATCAACAAAGGATCCATAAGTCAATTAGAGTGGGAGACAAAATATATTTATAGTTAAAAAAAAAGGTTACAGAGTCATGGTAAGAGGATCAAGGTTTTATGGTATGGTCCTTTTGAGATATTGAAAATGACAGGATACAATTCCTACAAATGCAATCTACCCTCGTACATGCACATTTACTCGGTAGTGAAAGTGAATAATATCAAACTCTGTGAGCCTTTCATGTTGGATTATGAGGAGGAGAAAGTCCTACTTTCCATAAAGGAAGTAGCATCAAATTATGAAGAAGAATTGGTAGGGGACATAATTTTGAGAAATATGTCCATGACACTTGGCAAGTTAGGCTGAAAGGACAACTTCCATGCAAATCAATTTGTACTCCAAGGTGAAGGTAGAGGAAATTTTTCTAACTTCATTCAATAAATATTTTTGGGACCAAAAACCTCTATAAATGGGGAGGTATGATTTGAATTATATCATTATATCATGTATCATCTATATTGATGCTTTTATAGTGGAAAAAATTGGAAAAAATAGCTTGTAAGGTCATTTTAATGATAAGTCCTACTTTGGAGAATTAAGTTTTGAAGTATTTTGCAGCCATTTTGAAACATTAAATGAAATATTTTGGGGTAACAATATTTTTGATTGTGCTAGATCATTTGATATTATTCCACAATCAATTACCTTTCTATTGGTGCAAGAATCACATCAAACAGAGTTTGTATGCAAACGTTATGCCTCCTACAAGTTAACCTACCATATTGATCACCATGTTATAAGAGGATGCCATGACTTCCCATGTTATTCATGCATATAGGGAAAGAAACATGTGGAATTTAATTAGGAATATAAAATATAAAAAATCATAAATGTATTTGAGTGTTGTGGGAGTCAAATCTTAGCTATTCGTCTATGTTAAATTTTGGGTCTCTATAGGAGTAAGGGTTTCGTTCTATGCTATGGTGTTTTATTCTATAGTTGATAAGAGAAACTAGTAATGGAAGTTAGAGATCATAACAAAGGGGTTTAACTACTTGTAGGAGCGTGTCAGGTAACTCCATAAATAATATCTATTCTTTTGTATTTGCATATTTCCATACTAAATAAAAGAGAGTAGAGTGGTCTCACAGTCTAGCTGGGTTCTCTTGTGAGGGTTTCCCAAGGAAAAACTTGTGCCATTATAGATATATGTGCATATTTATTTCTATTTTCTATTTCTCTTTTTTGTTTAAAGTTCGACATTATATTACTTTTAAAAAGGAGTACAATCAACATTTTTTGGTGATCGAGGCTGCCCCATAGGGAAATCAACCCACAACCACCAATTTAGTGTCTTTAAATTGCATATACTACATTTGACGAGAGTACCTTTAAGGACTAGAGACATGACTAAACATAATTTTCACAAAATTACAAATGGCAATAACATTGGCTTTCGACAATAGAACTCCCATAGATTGAGAAAAACATATAAGAGCTAATTGACAGAGAGATGTTTAGGAAAACCGATGAGCTTTCTGGAGGATGGAAGACTTGCCATTGTCCATAGGCCATGACCAATGTTGCGAAGGTAGTCTCCCAACAGACCTAGATATTATTTTATAATAAACCTTAAAACGATTATTTCAAGATATTTGTTAACTTTATTTTAAATGATTATTCTTATTAATAAAATAAATTAAATTAAACATATATATTAAAGATAAATAAAAAATCTTAATCATACAGATTACTTTTATATTTTATGAAAAATTTTAATTCATATTATTATAGAAAAATAATTAGTAAATAAACTTTGTACATATTAAACTCATCAATATATAATTAAAACAGACTTATTTATATTAAAATAAATCATATAAATTTTTAACATAATTATTTAAAAAATTCCAATTTTTAATATATATAATATATAAATAATGAAAACAAACATTTAACTTAAATTAAATCCAACCTCAAATCTAGTTAAGTGATAATTAAATCAAAATTGAAAACCTACCAGGCTACCATCCACATTCACATAACTGATAATTAAATTAAAATCGTAAAATACAGGTTATAAAATATACATGAACATAATCAAGTCATAATTATGGAGCAAACTTTTATACGACCAAAAAAGAACTTTACAAACTCGTGTTTAAAAGACTGAGAAGTCGTATTTAAGGACTGTCTTCTTTAATAAGGGCATCGCCGCATCACCAGACTGAGTGTTCTTTAACGAGGAATTATGGCTTGCAGGACGATGACGGCTTGCTTCACGCTAACTGAAGTGCCTTGTCACAAATCTCACATGCATTGACATCCATAACCATGTTTTGCAGCGACAGCTTAACAAGAGGATCATACTCATCCACTATGCCGCTTCCAAGAAAATCTCCAAAAACCTGGATAATTTCGTTTCTTCTTCCACGGCCGCCTCCTTTAACAAGTGTCGCTGCAATGTTTATACCCAATTTCAAATGCGATGACCACATGTATTTAAAACCCGCAAGCACAAGTTTTACCATTCGGACAATTACTCCGCTGGTATCTGAATTTTGCAGCTTTTGCTCGTTGTCTGCGAAAAATTCTCCTTCTCCCTCATGACGCGTGGCTGCAGTGAGTATGGAATTAATTAACCAGAGCCCTCGGTCAAGTGCTGTGCTTATCAGATTTCTATTTTTCTCCTCTTCATCATCTTCATGGCGGCTGGCGGTGATACATGCAGAAATGGGCTTTGCACGAGAAGCTATAGCTGCAGCATGCATGCCTTGGAAACGGGAAACGCAAATATTTACTACGTTCCCGATAACGTCAACATAATCGATCTCGTCGACGCAAATCTTCTTGTTTCTCATCCACGCACATCTAAGAACTGCCATTCCGTTGTAAAGGTCTTCATTCGATATATCCCTAACATTCTCGCGCCCCAACATATTGAGAGAAATTCGAACTACACAAGGACAGAAAATCTCTTTGCAATCAATGCCGCCGTCGTAAAACATCCGTCGATAAATTCTGAGAACCATACTATGAACTTTCAGATGATCGCATACCACAGCAAGATCAGACACAATGTGTACTAACGCCGATAAACACCCGTTAGGGAATATCAGCCATTCGCTCTCCGGGAGACCGAGGACATCCACAATCCTGGCCACTTCTTTGCACACTTCCTTGGCATCATCACACAAATAGAAGTACTCATGGCAGAGATTGCATAGCCGCCCATCTACTACTTTTAACAAGTATGAGTACCCTCTTATCAAAGAAAACACCGTCCTATTTTCTGCCCTGTACTGGCAATATAGACGAACAAGATTAAACCTCTGCCACAACACCTTCCAATATGGCTCAACAGTTCCCTTCATATAATACTCGTTTACAAGACTTTGATAATCTGTAATCAATTGATTCAACAGATTTTTCATCTCTATTTGACTCAGGATTTTAGTATAGTCGGGAATGACCTCTAGCCTCTGCAGACTTAGGGTTGGGGCTGTGTTGTGGACTATGTATTGTTGCATCTGTTGCCTCAGCTCAGACTGGGGAATTGCATGGCTAATATCGAAGGGCTGACGGATGAAAGGGTTAACGGCATCGTGTTTTGTATCCCAAATTGTCTCCAACGTCCTACGGTTGTAAAGCACCTGAGCAGGATCGTGTGTAAGGGGTAGACGAAGTGGATCATAAGCAAATTCTTGAACCAATACATCAACATACTCTTCGGGGATACTAATACTCTGCGAACCCATTTTGGAACTTGCTTCAGGTATATTTGTTTGTGATTCTTTCCTCCTTAAAACTATCTTAAATACTCAATATACGGTGCCGTAGTTCAGGAAAGTCGGCTTGCGCATGAGAGCAAAACTGAATGTCTAATTATCGTCTCTCCATAGAACAAGATGGACCCAAATAAATTGAGAAGGATGGGTAAAATTTAAAAGAACCAGCTTGTTAAAAACAAAATATTTATTACATATTTTACTATAGGGAAGGGTAGAAGGGTAGTTCAAGATTTGAACTCAAGACTTTTGGTTAGGTGAGACTTCAATTCCACTTCCACTGCTACTTGAGCTACCCTATATGAACATAAAATTGATAAATCTTAATACTATCTAATTTTTTTTTTTAAAATAATCCACATTAAAAATTTAACTTTCTAAAATATTTCAGTTAACTTAAAGATTATTTTTTAACACAAAGTCTATAAATCCAAATTGAAAGATTATTTTCTAAATATTTCAGTTAACTGAAAGATTATTTTTTAACACAAAGTCTATAAATCCAAATTGAAAGATTATTTTCTAAATATTTCAGTTAACTGAAAGATTATTTTTTAACACAAATTCTATGAATCCAAATTAAAAGATTAATTTTTAACACAAACTCTGTAAATCGAAGTGAAATATAAATAGAAGTCTAAAAAAACATCTAATTTAAAGAAATGCATTTTGCAAATATAACTTATATTTCTTTACGGTTTAATAACTCTCCAACTACTCTAGTTAACAACCAGATTAATTTTTTACATAAACCCTATACAACAAAGATTAATTTTTAACATAAACCCTATGCAACCAAATGAAATGAGCATGATGGATAACAGTCAAACGTTTACGGTTTAATAACTCTCCAACTACTCTAGTTAACAACAAGATTATTTTTTAACATAAACCCTATGCAACCAAATGAAATGAGCATGATGGATAACAGTCAAACGTTTACGGTTTAATAACTCTCCAACTACTCTAGTTAACAACAAGATTAATTTTTAACATAAACCCTATACAACAAAGATTAATTTTTAACATAAACCCTATGCAACCAAATGAAATGAGCATGATGGATAACAGTCAAACGTTTACGGTTTAATAACTCTCCAACTACTCTAGTTAACAACAAAGATTATTTTTTAACATAAACCCTATGCAACCAAATGAAATGAGCATGATGGATAACAGTCAAACGAAGCATCTAGAAGTATGCATTTTGCATTGAATTAATGGAAAAATGGAGCACATGTTTTTATGAAATATAATTTCATGAATTTTTTAATATAACCTAATTTATGAAAATACTAAATTTATTAAGAATAAATGAATATAATATATATTAACAGTGTAAATGTTTAGCGATTTATATTATTAAAAATTAATATAAAATATATTTATAGATAGTTATATATTATATTTTATTAATAAAATTATATTAGAAAGTCATTAATGGTTTATATATTTTTCTATATATATTATTATATATATATTATTTAATTAATATGATTATATTAATTGATGTTGCTTGAGCACATTAAGAAATATGGGCGTTTTTATGGATTATGCTTAAATATAGTCAAGGTATGGTTGAAAAATGTTTATTATGGTCCATGTATGGTTGATTATGAGTGATCATGATTGTTCATGTTTAACTATAGTTGACTATGATAGATTATAATTAACTATGGTTGATCATGGTCAACCATGGTTTGACTATTGTTCACCATGGTTTCCCATGTTAACCATAGTTTACCATGTTGAATGGTCATCCTTATGTTGATTACATATTCTAAAATATTTTGAAAATTTGATATACATGAGCAAAGCCAAGTCCCTGGATTTCAAAATATTCTAGAATCTTCAATCGATTTACACTCAAGTCGATTAAATATGGATGATCATGTTTAACCACACTAAATATGGTTAACCATCATTGACTATGGTTGAACACGGTTGGCCATAGTCAACCATGGTTGAACATGTTCACTGTGGTTGACAATAGTTGTCTATGATAGATGGTTGACCATTTTCGCTATGGTTGGCCATGGTTAAATATGGAGACCATGGTGACCATGGTTTACAGTTTTTTTTTTCATTTTGACCATGTTGACTATGGTTGACCATGTTTGACTATGTTTTACCATTTTGACCATGGTGCCTATGGTTGACCATGGTTGGCCATGTTGAACATGGTTTGACTAGGTTGATCATGGTTGTCTATGTTCTCTATGGTTGACTATGGTTTATTGTGTTTGACCATGTTTAACTATGATTGAATATGTGTGTGTTGGTTTATATTCATCACATTGTAATAATAGGATATGAAAATCACATTGTGATGTAGTATTTATCACATTGGTTGGCCATTGTTTACTATATTTGATTAGTTTTACAACGTTGAGCATGGTTGACCATGTTTACCATGGTTTAACCATTTTGGGCATGATTGCTCATGTTGACTATGGTTAACTTTATATGACCATAATTGACCATGGTATATGGTCGTGGTTGAACATGTTGATTATAGTTGCACATGGTTAATCTTAGAGACCATGTTGACTATGCTCGACCATTTTGACCATGGTTGTGGTTGAGCAAGTTTTCCATGTTTACAATGTGTTGATTAATTTAATTGCTTAAATTTCAGACATTAATTATCAATCAATAAGTGTAAGCTTAAAGATGAATGTTGGACATGTAATCCATTAAGGGTTAAGGTGTGGAAGTTGGACGATCAAAGAGAGTCCAAGAGATGTTGGAAGATGAATCCAACTATCACAAGAATGTATTATAAATGCACATCTCTAATAATAATAAATTCAATTAATGATTTACCTTTCCTATCTTATCTATGTTTAACATGGTACGAAAGATGGTATGTTCATAACTTGCTCAATCTTGTGTAAGCCACTTGTTTTTGTGCCCTGTGTAAACATGCACTTCTCTGTTTCAATGAAGTTTGTGGGTTTGTGATCATTTGTCGGGACAAAGTCATATTGTTGGTTGATTCATGCGTTGGCTCATACTCTAAGCTACATTCTCTGTCCCTTGGGATACTCGCTAGTTATTATGCATTGGAATGTATGTACGATAGTTTAATATGTGCAAGCCATGACTGTGGTTTCAATGGTGTATGTGCTCCTGCAAGAGGATATATATCGTATATACAATGAGTTGATGAATTTCTTGCAAACTGGTGATGAATGCCTGTATTTAAGGCTCCTCTTCATGGCATATTTATGTGCGTAGCTTCAACAAATCCTCTCCATTGTTTAATTTCCATTCTCTATTGAATAATTTTAATGTGCTGCATTGAACGTTGAATGGAGTGTTGAAACCTGTGCTCTTTTTACCTGTTCGACCGTACTTAAAGTCTGTGCATTTTCTGAAGGTCTCCGTAAAGCTGTTTTCCTTGAATCACCTCTAATAACATGTCACCACCTCATTCATTATGGGATTACCCCATATAAACATGGTTACCACCTCATCTACCTCCACAATCCACCTTTCTTCACCAAATCTCCACCTTAAATAGCGGTGGTATGAGCTTCTACTCTCTAACTTTCTTAGGGGGTACCTGACTATTTATGCCATAACATATTTGCACCTACTCCTCATCAAGGGCTTTTCCATTCAGGTATGACCATACTCCTCACATAACTGTTGCTCCTGGCTATTCTTAGTCTGAAATCATAACCCTGAACCATTGGCTTGTCACAATTCTCTGTTCCCGTGGTAGGAATCTTCTACGTGGATGTCTATCCATTATATCTCTTGTATATTCCTTTCCTTTACAGAAAACGCCTCTCTCTCATTAATGAGTTTTGGCGTTACCATGACCATGATTTTTACTCTGCGTTATGCGATGAGGCACTCTGTTGATAGCTTTGTGCTCTCATTTTGGGAGAATGGTTTTGTAATTTACAAGTAGTGGCAGGAGAACATCCTTAGAGCTCAATACAGATATGTAGCACGCTAAGAGCTTCTATAACATATATGTAGAGAAGAAATGCACCATGTATAGATGGCATCAACTGCCTCAAAAATAATATTGGTAGCCTATCTTAAGATCCTTTTGGTTCTAAATTTAAAAAGTGAAATTTGGACCATAACACCTTGTACTACACTCCATTGGTAGACTCGTTACCCTATCCATCCTTCACATTGAGGAACGATTCATTTGGTCAAGCTCAAAGTTCATTCATTATACTGAATGCATATAATGTAATGAGTTAAATGATTTTGCACTTGTTGGACCATTGAGTCACTCTCTCATACGTCCTTCCTACCTCCCACGGCAACAAGCAGTCGCAATTATATATGATGATGGGGAGGAATTTTGAGTTGTCGATTCTAGTAGGAAATGTAGAACTCTGTCGAAAATTTGGAATTTTGACTGCCAATTTGGAGCAAGAGTTGATTCAAATTCCTCAATTCACAATTTAGTTATGCTGGTATGTTTAATAATCTCCAGTCCATGCTTTATATACATGTTGGCACTACTTGGTTTGTATATAACATTGGTCCATGTTGACGCGTTAGCATTGTGAGAAGTCAGATAAATAAGTTGAATTGATGTTGAGATGAATTTGTACACCTCTATGCATTGATTGGATGCGTTGAACCTTGTTGAATACTGTGAACTATATGATCTGTGCATAATTTCTATTATGATGTTGTTGTGCATTATCTTCTTAAAGAATGTGTAGCTTGGAAGAAGCAGTCTAAGTCTAAAAAAAATACATTTTCATAGTCACATCATTGCCTCTCTCATCGTAGTTTTCCCTAGAAGGATTGCTACCACGCCATTAAGGAATCACCTTGTGGAGTAGTAAAAGGTTATAAAAATGAAGAAGACTAGAAAGTTGAAGCCATGAGTAGTCATGGTGTTTAGATCTCACATTATCTTAATACCCACCACCTCGTGGCAACGCTAGAAGTAGTTCTAGTAAGTGTCATTTAAGGAGTGAGACAAGCTGGTATAATAGAGTTTTTGTTCCATGTCATGAATGTTTCTATGCACTTTATATAAAAGAAGTCCTTAGTGAAGGAGAGAAGACTTTTGACTTTTGTATTGAATTCCTTTAAAAATTATTGCACATTGGTTGATGTTGTTGCATTTGCTGTGAAATGGATCAAATGGATAATATATTAGAATTATTCTTTGATGGGATGATAGACATTGGTAATAACATCCTCTGTGATATTAAAACTTGCCTCGAGTAGAAGATAGAATTTTCAGAGCTTGAATCTCAGTTTCAAAGAGCAGAATTACAATAGTGGAGTGATCAATCTAAACTTATTTTTGTTCAGAACATTGAGACATAATCCCATAAACAACAAACTCATGATGTTGATCTAGTACCCAATGAAGGAGAGAATTTGCCTAAAGAAGCATAAATTCAACATACACTTCCCACGCCCATCATTAGACCTTGGGACGAGTTTGTCAATAACAAAAATAAAACAGATCTTGGATATGATAAGGATACATCCATTTGTATTCCAGATTACTCAAAGCCCATCCAGTTTCAAAGTGCTAGATTTATTTATGACAATTCACCTCCATCTGTTCCAGATTATGCTCCTCCACATTCGCAACCAAAAGTTGTTAAATGGAAACACTGTGACCGAGTTGGCCATATGAAAGATGACTATTTTGATCTTCATCTATGTAATCATTGTGGTTAGTGTATGTGCTCCTGCAAGAGGATATATATCATATATACAATGAGATGATGAATTTCCTGCAAACTAGTGATGAATCCTTGTATTTAAGGCTCCTCTTCATGGCATATTTATGTGTGTAACTTCAACAAATCCCTTCCATTATTTAAGTTCCATTCTCTATTGAATAATTTTAATGTGTTGCATTGAATGTTGAATGGAGTGTTGAAACCTATGCCCCTTTTACCTGTTCAGTCGTACTTAAATTCCGTGCATTTTCTGAAGGCCTCCATAAAGTTGTTTTTCGTGAATCACCTCTGACAACATGTCACCTCCTCATTCATTATGGGATCACCCCATATAAAAACGGTTACCATCTCATCTAGCTCCACAATCCGCCTTTCTTCACCAACTCTCCACCTTAAATAGAGGTGGTATGAGCTTCTACTCTATAACTTTTTCGGGGGGTACCTTACTATTTCTGCCATAAGATATTTGCACCTACTCCTCATCAAGGGCCTTTCCATTCAGGTATGAATATACTCCTCACATAACCGTTGCTCCTAGCTATTCTTAGTCTGAAATCATAACGCCGAACCATTGCCTTGTCAAAATTCTCTGCTCCCAATGTAGGAATATTCTATGTGAATGTCTATCCATTATATCTCTTGTATATTCCTCTCCTTAACAGAAAACGCCTCTCTCACATTGATGCGTTTTGGAGTTACCATGACCATGATTTTTTCTCTACGTTATACGAGGAGGCACTCTGTTGATAGCTTTATGCCCTCATTTTGGGGAGAATGGTTTTGTAAATTACAAGTAGTGGCAAGAGAACATTCTTAGAGCTCAATACATATATGTAACATGCTGAGAGCTTCTATAACATATATGTAGAGAAGAAAAGTACCATGTATAGATGGCATCAACTACCTCAAAAATAATTTTGGCAGCCTATTGTAAGATCCTTTTGGTTATATTATATTAAAAGGTGAAATTTGGATCCATAACACCTTGTACTACACTCCATTGGTAGACTCATTACCCTATCCATTCTTCATATTGAGGAACGATTCATTCGGTCAAGCTCGAAGTTCATTCATTATGTTGAATGCATACAATGCAATGAGTTAAATGATTTTGCGTTGGTTGGACCATTGAGTCACTCTCTCATACATCCTTTCTACCTCCCACGACATTGAGCAGTCACAATTATATACAATGATGGGGAGAAATTTTGAGTTGTATATTCTAGTGGGAAATGTAAATCTCTATCGAAAAATTTGGAATTTTGATTGCCAATTTGGAGCAAGAATTGATTCAAATTCCTTGATTCACAATTTAGTTATGCTGTTATGTTTAATAATATCCAGTCCATGGTTTATATACGTGTTGGCATTGCTTGGTTTGTATACGTTGGACCATGTTGATGCATTAGGGTTGTGAGAAGTCAGATAAATAAGTGTTGGAGTCATGATTTCCGTTACACCAAAACCCGCAGGTGTTAGTAAACAAACACATCGCTAGATTTAAGCATATGCCACGAAACACACGGGGAGCATTGGATTAACACCGCCATTAATGGGGAGCACAATAATCTGCCCCCTCAACGTGAGCCAAGTGTGTTTTGAACTCAAGAGCTTTGGCTCTCATACCACTTGTTAAGAAATTATTGAGAGAAAATAAATTAATATTGAGATTTACCGAGATGAAAAATAACCAACAATAAACACAAACACATAAACACAAATGTTTATCTAGGAAAACACCAAATCCGGGGAAAAACCCAACCATAATGAAATTTCATTATCCTTGGCCAATCCAACCAAGTGAGCCTTCAACGCTCACCGCTCACCTCCAGGTCTTGCATTACAATGAAGTCCTTCCAGCCTTTTATAAGCTCCATTACATATAATGCCATGGGCAGAATACTATGGGTGCACAATACCATGTGCCCCAAAACCATCATTGTTTAACCTGGTCAACTTTGACTCTATCCTGAGTCAATTTTACCTAACAATTCCCCCCTTAAACTTTGGGTTCCTTGACTAACTCCAACCAAACCTGCTAAGTGAGACAATCCCGCTCACTCTAGCTCTTACCCCCCTTAGAGCTTTTACTTGGGGTATTGTTAACCCGACATCCCCCCTATCACCTAAGTCTGACCCAGACTTTACCAGTGATCACCGAGGGGTACACATGCCTTACCAGGTCTTACAGTAGTATGCCCATTTACATGCAATAATTTTGGCTTCATTAATTTTAATTTTTTTGTTTATTGTTGTTCTGATCCATCCTCTCTCAATTTGATTTGTTCAAAAAACTTTTATCAAACCACTCCAACTGCCGCTCCAACTATGAGCCCGACGAGAACCTTGTAGATTCAAGCATCGATGGCCTCACGTAGCAGAAAACAAACAATTTTTGAAGCCACATGAATCTCGAACAATTCGTCAGCATGTTCCAAACCAGTAAATGTCGCAAATGCAGTGCGATCCCTGGCAGTTATGACGCTATCTTCCGTACATTCTCCTCGAGGTTCCGCGTACCATTGTTCCACCATTATTTTCAGACCCAAAACTGTAAAAAGGTTGCATTGATCTTATTAGGCACTATAAAACCCTGGCATCAAAGAATCCTTTTGAAGCCAAAATCTGGCTCTGATACCACTTGTTGGAGTCATGATTTCCGTTACACCAAAACCTGCAGGTGTTAGTAAACAGACACATCACTAGATTTAAGCACATGCCACAAAACACACGGGGAGTGTTGGATTAACACTGCCATTAACAAGGAGCACAACGATCTCCCCCCTAAATGCGAGCCAAGTGTGTTTCGAACTCGAGACCTTTGGCTCTAATACCACTTGTTAAGAAATTATTTAGAGAAAATAAATTAATATTGAGATTTACCGAGGTGAAAAATAACTAGCAATAAACACAAACACATAAACACAAATGTTTATCTGGGAAATCCCAAATCCGGGGAAAAACCAAACCATAATGAAATTTCATTATCCTTGGCCAAAACCCTGGCCAATTCGACCAAGTGAGCCTTCACTGCTCACCTCCAGGTCTTGCATTACAATGAAGTCCTTCCAGCCTTTTATAAGCTCCATTACATATAATACCACGATCAGAATACTATGGGTGCACAATACCATGTGCCCTAACACCATCACTATTTAATCTGGTCAACTTTGACTCTACCCTGAGTCAAGTTTACCTAACAATAAGTTGAATTGAAGTTGAGATGAATTCTTAGACCTCTATGCATCGATTGGATGCATTGAACCTTGTTGAATACTATGAACTATATGATCTGTGCGTAATTTCTATTATGATGTTGTTGTGCATTATATTCTCAAAGAATGTGTAGCTTGGAAGAAGCAGTCTAATTCTAAAAAAAATAAGTTTTCATAGTCACATAGTTGCCTCTCTCATCGTAGTTTTCCCTAGAAGGATTGCTACCATGCCATTAAGGAATCACCTTGTGGAGTAGTCGAAGGTTACAAAAATGAAGAAGACCACAAAGCTAAAGCCATGAGGAGTCATGGTGTTTAGATCTCACAATATCTTAATACCCACCACCTTGTGGCAATGCTGGAAGTAGTTCTAGAAAGTGTCATTTAAGGAGTGAGACAAGCTGGTATAATAGAGTTTTTGTTCCATATCATGAGTTTTTCCATGCACTTTATATACAAGAAGTCCTTAGTGAAGGAGAGAATATTTTTGTATTGAATTCCTTTAAAAATTATTGCACATTGGTTGATGTTGTTACATTTGCTGTGAAATGGACCAAATGGATAATATATTAGAATTATTCTTTGATGGGATGATAGATGTTGGCAAGAACACCCTCTATGATATTAAAACCTGCCTGGAGTAGAAGATAGAATTTTCAGAGCTTGAATCTCAGTTTCAAAGAGTAGAATTACAATAGTGGAGTGATCAATCTGAACCTATTTTTGTTCAGAACATTGAGACATAATCCCATAAACAACAAATCAATGATGTTGCTCTAGTACCAAATGAAGGATAAAATTTGTTGAAAGAAGCAGAAATTCAACATACACTTCACACGCCCATCATTAGACCTTGGCAAGAGTTTGTCAATAACAAAAATATAACATATCTTGGATATGATAAGGATACATCCGTTCTTATTCCAGATTACTCAAAGCCCATCCAGTTTCAAAGTGTTGTATTTATTTATGACAATTCACCTCCACCTATTCCAGATTATGCTCCTCCACATTCACAGCCAAAAGTTTTTAAATGGAAACATTATGACCGAGTTGGCCATATGAAATATCACTATTTTGATCTTCATCTATGTTCATTGTGGTTAATGTATGTGCTACTATAAGAGGATATATATCGTATATACAATGAGTTGATGAATTTCCTGCAAATTGGTGATGAATCTCTGTATTTAAGGCTCCTCTTCATGGCATATTTATGTGCGTAACTTCAACAAATCCTCTCCATTGTTTAAGTTCCATTCTCTGCTGAATAATTTTAATGTGTTGCATTGAACGTTGAATGGAGTGTTGAAACCTGTGCTCTTTTTAGCTTTCGGCCATACTTAAAGTCCGTGCATTTTCACCTCCATAAATCTATTTTCCTTGAATCACCTCTGACAACATGTCACCTCCTCATTCATTATGGGATCACCCCATATGAACGCGCTTACCACCTCATCTACCTCCACAATCCACCTTTCTTCACCAACTCTCCACCTTAAATAGCAGTGGTATGAGCTTCTACTCTCTAACTTTCTCAGGGGGTACGGGACTA
Organism: Pinus taeda; assembly: GCA_000404065.3. NCBI lineage: Eukaryota > Viridiplantae > Streptophyta > Pinopsida > Pinales > Pinaceae > Pinus > Pinus taeda. The sequence continues at coordinate 24,544 of APFE030266875.1, read as the reverse complement.
TTTTTGCCATATCATATTTGCACCTACTCCTCATCAAGGGCCCTTCCATTCAGGTATGACCATACTCCTCACATAACCATTGCTACTGGCTATTCTTAGTCTGATATCATAACGCTGAACCATTGGCTTATCAAAATTCTTTGTTCCCGTGGTAGGAATCTTTAAAATTGATGTCTATCCATTATATCTCCTATATATTCCTTTCCTTAACAGAAAACGCCTCTCTCATTGATGAGTTTTGGCATTACTATGATCATGATTTTTTCTCTATGTTATGCGAGGAGGCACTTTGTTGATAGCTTTGTGCTCTCATTTTGGGAGAATGGTTTTGTAATTTACAAGTAGTTGCAAGAGAAAATTCGTAGAGCTCAATACAAATATGTAGCACACCGAGAGCTTCTATAACATATTTGTAGAGAAGAAATGCACCATGTATAGATGGCATCAACTGCCTCAAAAATAATATTGGCGACCTATTGTAAGATCCTTTTGGCTCTATTATATCTAAAAGTGAAATTTGGATCCATAACACCTTGTACTACACTCCATTGGTAGACTTGTTACCTTATCCATCCTTCATATTGAGGAATGATTCATTCGGTCAAGCTCGAAGTTCATTCATTATGTTGAATGCATACAATTCAATGAGTCAAAATATTTTGCGCTGGTTGGACCATTGAGTCACTCTCTCATACGTCTTTTCTACCTCCCATGAAATCGAGCAGTTACAATTTTATACGATGATGGGGAGAAATTTTGAGTTGTAGATTCTAGTGGGAAATGTAGATATCTGTCGTAAAATTTGGAATTTTGACTGCCAATTCGAAGCAAGAGTTGATTCAAATTCCTTGATTCACAATTTAGTTCTATTGGTATGTTTAATAATCTCGAGTCCATGCTTTATATATGTGTTGGCACTGCTTGGTTTGTATATAACGTTGGTCCATGTTGATGTGTTAGCGTCGTGAGAAGTCAGATAAATAAGTTCAATTGATTTTGAGATAAATTCTTAGACTTCTATGTGTTGATTGGATGCATTGAATCTTGTTGAATACTATGAACTATATGATCTATGCATAATTTCTATTATGATGTTGTTGTGCGTTATCTTCTTATAGAATGTGTAGCTTGGAAGAAGCAGTCTAAGTCTAAAAAAATTACATTTTCATAGTCACATCGTTGCCTCTCTCATCGTATATTTCCCTAGAAGGATTGCTATCACACCATTAAGGAATCACCTTGTGGAGTAGTCAAAGGTTACAAAAATGAAGAAGACCACAAAGCTGAAGCCATAAGCAATCATTGTGTTTAGATCTCACATTATCTTAATACCCACCACCTCGTGGCAATGCTAGAAGTAGTTCCAGAAAGTGTCATTTAAGGAGTGAGACAAGCTGGTATAATAGAGTTTTTGTTCCATATCATGAGTTTTTCTACGCACTTTATATAAAAGAAGTCCTTGGTGAAGGAGAGAAGACTTTTGTATTGAATTCCTTTAAAAATGATTGCACATTGGTTGATGTTGTTGCATTTTCTGTGAAATGGATCAAATGGATAATATATTAGAATTATTCTTTAATACATGTCAATGTTGATGGGATGATAGACATTGGAAAGAACACCCTCTGTGATATTAAAACTTTCCTGGAGTAGAAGATAGAATTTTCAGAGCTTGAACCTCAGTTTCAAAGAGAAGAATTACAATAGTGGAGTGATCAATCTGAACCTATTTTTGTTCATAAAATTTAGAAATAACCCCATAAACAATAAATCAGTGACGTTGATCTAGTACCCAATGAAGGATAAAATTTTCCGAAAGAAGTAGAAATTCAACATACACTTCCCACACCCATCATTAGACCTTGGGAAGAGTTTGTCAATAACAAAAATAGAATAGATCTTGGATATGATAGGGATAAATCTGTTCATATTCCAAATTACTCAAAGCCCATCTAGTTTGAAAGTGCTGGATTTATTTATGACAATTCACCTCCACCTGTTCCAGATTATGCTCCTCCACATTCGCAACCAAAAGTTGTTAAATGGAAACACTGTGACCGACTTGGCCATATGAAAGATCATTGTTTTGAGCTTCATTTATGTAATCATTATGGTTAGTGTATGCGCTCCTGCAAGAGGATATATATTGTATATACAATGAGTTGATGAATTTCCTGAAAACTGGCGATGAATCCCTGTATTTAAGGCTCCTCTTCATGGCATATTTATGTGTGTAAATTCTACAAATCCTCTCCATTGTTTAAATTCCATTCTCTGCTGAATAATTTTAATGTGTTGCATTGAGTGTTGAATGGAGTGTTGAAACCTATGCTCTTTTTACCTGTTCAACTGTAATTAAAGTCTGTGCATTTTCTGAAGGCCTTCGTAAAGCTGCTTTGCTTGAATCACCTCTGACAACATGTCACCTCGTCATTCATTATGGGATCATCCCATTTAAACATGCTTACCACCTCATCTACCTCCATAATCTGCCTTTGTTCACCAACTCTCCACCTTAAATAGTGGTGGTATGAGTGTTTAGTCAATTTAGTGTTCCTAAATTGATGTCATTAATTGTCAACCCGGGGCTCGTAAGCTGATGAAGTGAAGGTGTACTATATGTACTTAAGCAACCTCTTAAAGCTTTTTGTTGTTTGGGGTGTTGTTTGTGGTTAATTTATCTTCCTAAGATGGAGTGATGTATTTATAAACAGATGAGGGATGGTGTGTGTAAGGTGAATTCTAGATGAGTGAAGGTGTGTGATTAGTGGTTTCTAACTACTTGCTGAAAAGGAAAACTTGAAGGAAATAAATGAATTAAAATGAACTGAAAGCAAAGAACCACTTTCTAATGGCATTAGACACCATTCATGCTGCTGCAAATAAAAGGTAAGAAAATCACTTAAAAGACCAATGATAATGTTTATCTCTTCCTAACTCTCTGCCTCTAACACATAGTACTGTGTAAGACACGATTAGGAAGTAGCTAAAGATAAGTCCAAGAAATGATAAAAAGATGAGAAAAATCTACTTTAAAGACTAGTTATAATGTTTTGCTCTTTTTAACTCTCTGCCTCTAACACATAGTACTGTGTAAAGCACGATTAGAAAGTAGTTAAAGATTAGTCTAAAAAGTACCCAAAGTCGGCTGCAAGTTATTAGTATTCTGATCTCT